>DWPA01003539.1:0-13946 GCA_018251375.1 Calpodes ethlius
GTCACTATTTGCTTGCTGCAACATATTTGTATATCATATTTTAATATCACAACTAATTGTTTTTGTAATTGTTACAGTGGTGAGATAGTTATATATATAGTTTTTTTTCTTTCTTTCTTTTTATCTGCGACAAGCGATACATGTAAGGTTCGTCCGTTTCCGAAGTTGGTGAGCATGAGTTACACCACAGGTTCTCAAAGTTATTTTAACCAACGCTCCTCTCAGTTATTAAATTCCAAATGTGGTATTTGAAAAAATAAACTTATTGATGCAAAGTAACAACACTTGTAATTTGTGTTAACATTTTTTATTGAATAAGCAGAATGCGATAACAGGGAGAAGATTCACTAGCAATTAGTGTTAATAATAAATGCTACCTAATATGATCGGGAAATTTCAATGATATATATCAAAGATAATTAATATTTTATATTAAATAGTCTTAACCCTTTAAAAACAGTGATAACCTAGTGTGGTTCGGACGTTGGTTTTCCCGAACATGGGGCATCAGTTAGAATCCTGTTTGCATCTCTAATTTTGAAGTTATGTGCGTATTACAAGTTAATTATCACTTGCATCGGTAAAGGAAAACATCGTGAGGAAACCTGCACACCTGAAAGTTTTTCATAATGTTATCAAAGGTGTGTGAAGGCTGCAAATCCCCACTTTGGTAGCGTGGTGGACTAGGGTCTTTTCCTCACATTATCAGAGGAGACCCGACTCCAGCATATGAGAGACTTTAAAATATCAAAAATATTTAGTTATCTACCATCTACCAAAAGGTCCTTAGTCCTTAGTTAGATGTTTTTGTGTAACACCTAAGGGAGCATTTTCGCCCACTTTGAGAATGACTGACTTATACAAACCACAGGGCTATCAGCGCTTCATTTACTGGCATTCTTTATTACGAATCATGAATACGTGAATTGAATTTGTTATTACCCACTACGTGTATGAATTGCCTGAAACTAAGCAACGTTTTGATTCCTAACAATTGAAATTTCTCTTGTTTTACATGTTTAATATTTATTGAGCCTTATAGCAAAAAATTTGCTTTTTTTCATTGTATTAGCTTTTATAGTGTAAGTAATAGGTATAAAGAAAATATTAAACAGAAGTTGTAATATAATTTGTAATGTAATTAGCCGACAGACTAGTAGAAGTACTACCCTGACCTGAGCGGACATCGTCGGCAATAGACACTGATCTCACTAAAGGCTTAACTGATGCATAGCCGACAAAGAGAGAAGAGAAAAGAACTGAAGGAAGAATTGCCTTTCTGACCCAACCGCACCTTCCCCCCAGCTGGAACACGAAGATTTGTTGTGCGGCGGACAAGCAAGAGGGTGCTAGCCAGGCAGGAAACAAACAATAATGTTAGTAGTAATATCAATTATTAAATAAATATAATCGTTATGGCAAAAACGAAAAACCTACAACTAAGGAGTGTGTGTACTTATCCAATTTGGAGATAAAACCAATCTGCCATAACGTGATGTATGCAGCTTAATTTAGTTAAGTCGAAGGTTTGCGTTCCGGCTCTCCAACCGGAATTGCGATCATATCCGTGGTGAAAGGTCTTAGGAGGGATGCCACAAGGCGGTGTTTAGTGGGTAGGCGCTACTTTGGCGAGTCCCACATAACCTTTCATGGGCGGCTGTGGAGGTATGCAAGGAGCATTCACCGCCTCTCTCCCCGTGGAGGGAAAAAAAAGCCGATGGTACTCGACAATCGTACTTTGGTCTCAATATAGGGTCGATTGTTTTCTCGATTTCCTAATTCCGTTCAGTAATTTGACGGCGATGTGTTTGGTGTTTGATGTGAACGGGCTATGGGGTCCACTTGCCATCTGCTGGCTCTTTAATATTTCTTCCAAAATTTATATCTTCTTCAAAAAGCAGTTACAAAAAGTTTTTTGGGTCGGAAATCCAAAGTGAGTTTCAGAAATCTAACGTGAAACTTCTTATTTAAATTCCTCCTAGCCTAGAATTTGTTCAGTATACCTAAATATTTAAAGTGATGGGTTATTAAATGCTATTTTTTTATATTATACAGATCTTAGCCTTTCTTTAAAAGCTATATATGACTTATTGGACCACTTACAGCAGAAATCGGAACGTAAATGCCGATTCAATAATGAAGTCTGTCCCGATGGCAATCCTTTCTCGACAATGAGTTCGCGAATAGCTCTAGAGGCGGAAGAATGTGCGGTGAATGAGGGAACGCCGAGTTAATGGCGCGTGCATAATGCTGACAAGTCGCTCTATTCACTGCTACCTGTCAAAACTTTTAATTGATGAAATCGGAGAAGTGTTTGAAGTGGTCATTTATAAGTGTAAAATTATTTTTTAACTACTAACTGATTTAGCAGACGTTGCAATATCTTTCTAGATAATAATAAGAAATTTACTCTTTCCTTACAGGTATTTATTTCAGTTGCAATGTTGTGTTGGTCAAAATATTGCAAGGTGAATTAGAATTACTTCCTCTTACCACATGGATTTGAAATTTTACTTACTCGTACATGATGAAGATGCATATTTATTGCTTTCAGACTACATCCAGTGTTGAGTCGAGACTAGAGAACTTCTTAACCGTAAATAGTACAAACAATAAATTCGATTTAGAGGATAAATACTTTAAAGGGATATTTTTAGATAATAAACGTTATAACATATTTTTCATTTGTATATGTATATATAATATTTGTATATGTAATGTGTCATATAATCATAATAAAGTCAAATAATAATAAAAAATGTATAGGTATTTTCTTGTAAATTTGTTTAATAATAATATTAAACTTAAAGTGATATTAAATGAACCTCCATGCTCAATAATAAATATATTTCTTTTAATTAATTAAATACGAGATTAGATTTGAAGATTTTAATCTTAAAATTGAAATAAACTAAAAATATATTAACTATTTGATGACTGGTAGTTTTGCGACGCTAACACCAAACTGTTTTTTTAGATTTAATTGTGATGTCCCGTATAGAGAACCAGTTGTTTCAATGTCTTTGACGAATTAACTAATGTTAGTGGACCAAGAATGTATACTTTCAATAACAGACTCTAATGCCTAGATGTTTAGTTTCTTAATACTATGTTGGCCTAAAGTGAAGCATAAAAATATTTAAACATGTGGTAGTATCGTATACATACGAGCGCCGACATACACACGTGTGTGAATGTATTTAAAAAAAAAGTAGAAAATATATGCCTAAATTTTCATATACGAATGCGATCTAAAAAGCTTTCTTAAAATGGTTATCTATGACGTACGTCGATAACGGTTCGGAGCATTATTATTGAATGGTTTCAATAAATATAATTATCTTTTTTAATACTAGCAAAGTACATATAAGAAATATAAGTCATTTTGTTATACAATACTTTCTTATATACCTAATATGAATTACCCGTATTGGTAAATAATCTAATTTATCTTTATCTACTCTCTAACTTAAAATATTTCAGAATTCAATTTCAAAATTATTAGTCTGTGGTGTCGGGCAGTCACAGTTCGAGTTCTTCGCTTTCCTTTGGGCTGGCAACGCGTCAGTTAAGTTGGTGTTAATGCGGTGTCCTAGATAGCTTTTAGCGTTGTACTAATACGCACTTGGTCAAAGGGGAAGACCCATTTATCTAAGAGGAGACCCAAGCCCAGAAGTGGAACAGTTACGTTGTGATCTTAGGGATGATATATCATGTCGTTTTTAAAATCTTCATTCATTTGTTCTTCCTTTATTTATTTGCACAAATATCTTTCCGTTGTCAGACAAGTAAAGAGCAGAACCAGCGAGATTGGAGCTGAAGCAGCGATACCGATAATTAAGCCTCTTTCGTTAGCAGTCTTTTCTGCATGACAATGAGTCCAAATGCAGCTTACGGGGCGACAAAGCGCGGACTTAATGACGCGTTAGTAACGGGAATAAGACGCTTCATTCACTACTCGTTGCCGAATTTTGGAATGGTTTTTTCGATTACGTACATGTGCTGATAAAACGGTTTTGTGGGCTGATGTTCAGAAAAATTATTGAAGTTATCGAAGTTAAGTTATCTTATTATTCTGCTGACTTACGTGTTAATAAGAATTAAATATTGATTTTTGGGAACTTTGAGAGTAAAACTCAAATTCATCTTATCAAAATGAAACGTTGATATTTATTCTACAAGGGCCATGTTATCTTTTATTTAAAAGCTCATCATTTTAATGGTGTTAAAAAAATCAAAATAAATAATTTTACCTCTTCCCCCATATAAAAAAATATATCTATTCATTAAAAATAAGTATATTATTAGTTATTTAAGAGTTCACACTATTAAGGTACACAGTAAATAGTTCCGCGGTATAAATTAACCTTCATATATCTATACTTTCATCTTGTTTTGTTCAATCTGTCCGTCCATAACATGTCGTAGTTTCCTACTAAGAGAGTACAAAATTGTAAAAAAAGGCTAATTTTACAATACATTTGACAGTACATATTTTTAAGCTGGAAAATGGTTTTAAACTGTAAACAACTCTCAAGATGAGAGGTATTGATTCGAATGGCTGTACTCGACAAAGTTTTCTTTTACCTATGGTGTAGTCATCAGTCACTTACTCAGACTTGCAGTTTTTCAACATGCTTTTCTTCATTAAAACATAATGATAATTAGTTTAGTGTCAATAAACGATAAATCAGCCTGCCCGGCGGCCTGCGTCGCTTACAATTTATCGATAGGAAATGTGGTCAGTTTTTGGAAGCGTATGCTGGTTCAGTGTTTTACAGGACATGTTAAATCATCGGTTGTTAGTCAATGTTGAGGGCTTTTCGACAGCATGAAAACTTCCCAAACTTGTAATGTACTCTGGACCAAACTGGAGGAGCGCCATAGAGAGTGCTGGGTTGCGTTTATAGGTTGAAGTTAAACGATAAACGTGAGTCGCGTTTGTAATTGGAATTCAGATTTTCCAACCGGGAAACTTTATCAAGCATTACTTTATTGGCTCCATAGAGAAAGCTATTTAAGCTACGTCTCGTAAATCATTGTATAAAAATTAGGCAGCCGGCAATGAATAGAATGACTTGTTCGCATTAAGAACGCGCCATTAGCTCAACTTTGCTTTGTGAGCGAGGCGGAGCGGCTTTCTCCGTGAGTTAGACTCTCATTACCGAAAGGGTTGCTTTATGCCTTAACTTAAGACGTAGGATGTGAGATAAGTAGTACGTAAATCCATTTTTAAATAGTTGTACCCGCAATTTAATCCGCTTGTAAAACTCGGTTTACTAAATTCATTGAAAGATATAATTTGTATTTATATTTTGATTTGATATTCTGTGGATTTATTTACGTTTATCATACTTTTTTATAGAATTTACTATTAACTTTAACGTATGATCATTTGGTTTTATAAATTTCTAGTTATATTTCAATGCATTTGTTTAACTAAGTCGAAAAGTTACAATAATATGCAAAATGATCATAAAAATTAGAATGTACACTAAATATTTTTAGATATTGTAATGATAGAATGCGTTCAAGTTTTAAAAAAGAACGCAAGTATAATAAAACTTTATATCGCTGACGATTCAAATTGATTGATGCAGTTATATCAAAACAATGTTATACATAGATGAATTATCATCTTTTGTTCTAGTTATGGGAGTTAGTACCTATCTTTTTATATCCCTATAAGCTCAAACGCTTTGTAAAGCTGTTATTTATTTGTTGCCGTTTGAGAATGTCAATCTTGTTTGAGAAAACTGAATCATTATTTATTATCATCACAAAGTTATGGCAGTAGATCCAGAAGTTTTATTAAAAATATTACGGAGTTACTGAGAGAATGTAATCTCAGTAGTAAATTCAATAAAATGAATCAGCAGAACTACTGGAAAAATTCCCAAACTCACCTCCTTTAAAACTTATCACAATTATAGCTTACTTGAACACAAAATTATCGCTGCTGGGAATTTATATGCCGTCATGAGATATTACAAAGTTAACCTTTTGGCCTAATTAACTAATTATTATTAGCGTCTACGTCTCAAAAAAAGTGTAGATCACCCCGCATCCAGGTGGACTGAGGACCTGAAGAACACAGAGGGCAGCTGGATTTAGAAGGCTTAGGATCGGTCTGAGTGGCGCAAATTAGGGGAGGCCTATGTCCAGCAGTGGACCTTAAAAGGCTGATAGATAGATAGATAGATAACCTCTTTATGTTGAAGTGCTTCTTCTTCTTTTTTATTCCATTTTAAAAGAGTGAAACATTCTTGATTCTGAGATATACATTAATTATATTACCCATGCCATGCAATCGCTATACCCTCTGTTTACATGAATCTGTAACGACTGCTAAGCCCAACACCAACTATCCGTTCCGAAAAGGAAAAAAGCTCATTCGCCCTCATAACTGCGCTATATAATTAAAAAATATAGTTAGATATAAGTATCACACAATCAATATTTAAAATTAAAATTTATAATTAAAGTTGAAGATTTACTGACATAAACGAATGATGATGATGTGTTTGACTGTTTAATTTTGTTAAAATTTTTCGAATTTCCTAATTATGTTTTCTGTGTTCCAAATTCAAGTTTTAATTTCCTTTATAATTGCTACAATATTTTATTGTTTTTAATATTTCAAATAATTATGTTTTCATACATACATTGTTTTATTTGTAATTGTAGTGTATTAAAAACGATCGTCAATCGCAGAATGCTATATATTGGTTTACTGAATAGTGCGGTACATAAAGTTTTGACAAAATATTATAATTTAAATCCACCTTCATAATACACAAGCAATGATACAAAGGCAATGATTATAATACAAGTAAATACAAAAATTATTAAGTTAAAACAAATTCGTAGTAATTTTTTTTAAACCATATTCAGACGCAGCAAGATTACTGTCAGGTATTTGAATATTTTTGTGTCATCTTATGTTTTAAGATACAAGATTTAAGACACATTTCATTTATAGTATAACCAATTTGTTTATCTAGTAATTAAATCAAATACACGAACATTAGAATAGTTATCTATTGCACTATCAATCATAGTTTACAAGTTATACATTTTTTTAATAGTGTTTTGACTCTAATGTCTAGTCTCATTTATCTAGATACCAAACTCGCAAAACATAGCTTTCCAACGTTTACTGTATTAGTTATTAATCCGATAGCTAGTTCAAAAGGAAATAAAACTTAGCATCAGACCGTCCGTCTGCTTGTTTGTCGTCTATAAACATAAAACCGACATTGTGAGATGCTTTGTTCCTATACTCTCTTCACAACGTTCCTTGAGAAATATATCTTATAAACTCATAAACCATTGTCTAAGGAAACGCGCTGAGGACCGACTTGGCTTTGTTAGTCGTATTCGGACTCGTCGGGTAGACGAGTCTGTTGCTGATATAAATTTTATTATCGTTTTCCTTAAATTAACAGATAAGCATCGTATTAAATAGAATCAGTAAGAGATTAAGTTATGAAGTAAAAGGTTATTAGTGGCTAATGACGGGGATTAAGGGAATACTTGCCTTAGTGCATGCCGTGTTTGCCTTAAATGTTACAATACTTATTTATAAGGGTTAATTCATCAGTTTAATTTTGTATGTAGTTGTATTGTATACCGCTGGCGAACCTAAATAAATAAATAAATAAAAATATACTACGTCCAGTGGCGCCCATGTTGTGGATGAATTATTAGAAATACATATCAACACAATACTTATAAATGACCTAAGTTACAACTAGGTGCTTTTTTGTTTTAGACTTACTATTTCACATCACAGTGTATTCTTCATGAATACGTCATCGCAGCGGGCCAAAGCGGAAGCTAAACAATACGGAAAGTTTATTCGGCGCGCATCGGGTTCTGTTCCGGCTAAAAGCAAAAGTTGGCGTACTAATGTAAATGTTGATACTGGGAGCTCTCACCTCGCCGCATTGAATTGATAATGCTTGTACATTCAACTACGCTTCAACGCTTCCATTTGAAATATGTATTTTGGGAAAGTAAATTCTCCTTTTTTTCTCTTGTTTTTTGACCGCAACGTGTCGGTGATGTGTTTAGTAATGCTTAACTCAATGGGCAGTTATTTACCATCAGATAGCTCGTCTGTTTGTTTGTATGTAATAAAAATATTTTTTAACTTTTTATTGATTACGTCCTGGTCTTTTTATTTTAACCTATTTGTCTCGATTCTATTTTTAATCTACTCTCAAAAATATACTTTGCGAGCCAAATCCGAATTAACAGATTTCAACAAGGTCTGGGCAACGTTATTGTCAATTTGGTAATTCGCGTCAAAGTGATTTATTCATACCTGTCTGTATTAAACATTGATATTATGAAGAATATAAAAATCGACACCTATCCTCCAGGTATTTATGTTATCTATTTCATATATTGAGTAAATTATGAATATATATGACTGAGTGTATTAAGAAAGCGTTTTCAGTTTTTTCAAAAGTTACGATAATATTGCTGAAAAATGTTTTTAATACATTATACTATATTTCTATATAATACATTGAAAGTAAAATTAGTGACCCCCTTTTTTCGATCGAAATTCAATTGCTATATTACATATTTTCAACGGGCTACTGTAAATTGACGTGGTTTTTAGTTTATTTTGTTTAGTTAATATTTAATTAAATCGATTTATCGACGTGATAATATATGAGTAAATATGTATTTTAGCCAAGTCACAGCTTTCTAGTATTTTTGGTCTCTGAGCTAATTATGGACATCTAAAAATAAAAAAATTTTTTTTTCTTCACATCTTAATCATCATCACAACCTATAATTGTCCCACTGCTGGGCTCGGGTCTCCTCTCACGAGGTGAGGGGTATGGGCCATAGTCTACCACGCTAGCCAAGTGCAGATTGGTAGACTTCACACACCTTCGAGAACACGTTAATATAAAGATATAAAAGAGAAGCTTATGTATTGTGTGTGGGTGTTGTTGTTTTTGGAACCAACATGAATCCTAAAGTGGGGATATGAGTGTATGTAACCTTTATATTTTCCTTTTATACCGTTTAATGATGCGGGTTTGTAAAGACTAATAGCTACATATTTTATTTTTATTCTCTGAGTATTTCGTAATATGTTATTCACACCAATCTGAATTGTTTGCATTTAATTTGGATGTGGAATTTTTCACTCAACAGCGACCGTTCATGTCCTAAATAGGGGTTTGCTCCCGCAGTGTTGAATAAACAAAGGCACAAAATTAAACAGTACACGTGAACCGCCGACCTTCCTATAGAGAATTGTTCTCAATACCCCTTTTATATAGTGAATTGTGGATTTGTTGAAAAAATGGAAAACAATTGAATAAATACAACGTCGTACCGAATGTTCCAGAGGAATCGTCAAAATAAGAACTTTCTGAACGAATTTAAAAACCTCTTCGCTCTGAAAACGGTATTTTAGACTGTAAGGTACCCAGAAAATTGGCTGGGTATTGTCACATCACTAAAAATTGTTAGTTTATGATTAGAATGGATATTTTCGACACCCACATAAAAAGTACAATGTATGTTAGGACTATAAACGGTCCAAAATCATAAATTCCGAACGATCGATCGTGTAACGTTGTTAGTGATTGGAGAGTAGCTCCGTCGATGTTGCAATCCGTACGTGTGATTGATGCAGTAAACAAAAGCCGAGACGATTAGGTTAGATCTCTACGGTTAGAGGTCTCTGAGTTACTTGCACTTCGCCCTTTTCCTTTCGGACAAGTTATTCTTCTAGAATTATCTATGAAACGATGTTAACGGGTTTCTCTTGCAGGGTCAGGCCAGTTTCAAAATGGATAATCCTCTCAGTTTTCGGTCGGTTTAGATGAAAGTTATTTATCAGATCGCTGATGTTCTAGTTACAAAAACAACTGGAAAATAAGTTCTGTTACAATCATGAAATAATTAATACTAGAAACTCCGTCAGATATGCGATTAAACTATAAAACGTTGGAATAGCTTCCAATTAAACTCTCCTATAACTTACAGTAACTACAGTAAGTTATACAGTTCGAAAGCTTATTTAAAAAGGTATTGTAAGTTGAAGTTTTATGTTTATTTCACAGAGAAAGTGCCTGTGAGTGATTATTTTAAAAGTATTCTTATGTACCGCTATGAATAATCTGTGAATTGCAGTTTACACTTTATAGAACAAATAAGATAAACTTGTTTAATTACCGAAATATAGTTAACGTACAATATCTGTTATTAAGCAGATATATGTGATATTAATGTTTATGTACACGGCAACGTACTGGTGTGTAGTATGCAAATCTAGGGTTCTAAGCTGTCGCAAATCCGCCAGAAGTCCATTCAGGCAGCACTAACGCATTCCACTCGCCTAGTTTAATCTGTTTCTAATCAGTCACGTAGGTAAGCGCATCTTGTTATTAGGTATACAAATAATTATATTTTTCGGTAGCGTTCGTTCGAATTATGTCAAATTAAATGGCTTCTTTTAGAAACATTATTCTTTGTATAAAAGGACATATCCAAAATTTTTATCTTTATGTTTATCGTTTAAACTTATAATTATATAACTATATGGTTTAACTATATAGTCTATTTGTAGAAAAATATTGTTTACGTTTTCTTTTAACTTTCCTCTTAATTAATGAACCTTTTTTATGATTCATTTAGCCATTTGTAAAAAGTGTACAGGCCAATTGTGTAACATACGAACATAGCCAATTAAAGCTCATTGAGTGATGGTGACATTATGTCGTTATTATAACAGATGGTACATGACTTCATAGCAAATGATTCTACTTTTTTGGTCTCAAATTACTCATTTTATGACTATTATTTTCCAAAAACGGACTTTTAAAATAATTTTGGAAATTATTTTGAGTTTTATTATTGTACATATATCAACGTAAGTCACCAGTGGTTACCAGTGGTTTTTTGAAAAATAATCAAAGTAAATTGATTTCAAATTTGTCTCTAATGATGACAGAATTAGATTTCTTAGAGCTTTGAGAATATTCAACAAAGTTCTCGTGCCATTTGAATTCGTTCTGACATAGACCATTCTTGTCAAATTTAATTATTTTATGATCATAATATTCTAATTCTCAGTAAGTTGGCAGTTTAGTAAGCCACTTACGTAATAGCCTATTTACTTTTGACTTGATATACGTACATTATAAGTGAATGAGACCTCTAATATAAGCGTCTCTCGCTATACTATTTATATTGGATTAAATATTATTTGAATAAACCCAATAATGTATTCACGTGATTATTTATTTTATTGATTTTCTATATCCATTTTAATGTTTTGCGTATTTGTGTTTCTATTTCAAGGAAACTTTGCTTTATAACAAAATTTTCACCTTTTTTCCTGTAATTATCACTGAGGTACTACTATCTATATCAAAACAATATAATCCCACGCTTATGTGCGTATCGGCGTTCGTAAATAAACGATCTCGCTACACACGTACATACAATTTTTTAATGTTACCACTTTAGACCAACATGAGATTACGAGACTACCCTAGAACGGCGTTATTGGTCTATGTATGTATTGATTATATCAATTTTGAACTGGTTGATACTTTCACCTGTAACGATTCATTCGGGCAAATTGTATCAGTTCTTGACTACTCTGTTGCCCATGAAGTGCTTGCGTGGGTTATTGTGCGCAAGTCATAAATTTTACACTGGTAACATTGTGATATTCAGTTATTTTGTGATATTTATCGCAAATATCTCATGAAAGTTAGTTAAATCGTAAAGTTTAAGATATTTTTATAAATTAATTTGGACAAATAATACTAATGTCATCCATAATAGTGTTACTTTTTATTAAAAATAACCAAATTCAACAAAAAAGTCTTTAAAAAGCACCACTTATAATTAATATTTCTAAACATATAAGTAACGGAGCACTATAATAAAAATATACTTATTTGAGAACCTAATAGTTTTTGAAGTTGGTTATTAAAGTGAAAATTGATAATTTTCACATAAATTATCCCAAAAATTACTTAGGTCCCTTCGTATTTTTTTTTATTTTGTCGCAGTTTTTTCGGAGATAAGGCATATGGCAAAAAATGGTCAAACTTATATAGAGTATTTTATTTCATTTGTTTTTAATAATAAAATAATTTAAAATAATAAAAGATCATTGTATAATTAAAAAAAACAACTCTTTTCTTTCATAATATAATAATATCAAAGTAGATAAATAATTATGTACTCATATACGATAGGGTATAGGTAGAACCTTGAATATATAACTTTAGTTACAGTACTCGAAAATAGGGAAATGAATTAAATTTTCTAATCTGGCTACACCGATCTACCTGAAGCTCCACGCGCCGTATTCCTAGAATGTTAATTATCAAATTCACGAACATAAAGAGGGATGAACCTCCGCTTGTTTCACATGTACTTGGAGGTCGTTAAATTATGTAAACTTTCGGGATAAGTAATTTACCTAAAGCTGGCAAGATTCAATTTGATCAGTACTTACTTGAGTAAAGGTAACGAATAACATAATGGGTTGTAACTTATTAGTATTGAATATAATAAATAAATTAGATAATAGTTTAAAAAAAAGTCGAAAAACACGTTTCAATAGTAGTTTAGTACAAGCCTCACTGGTTTTCTAATTCTATTCTAATATACATATTATGTAGCTTTGTTAAAATGATAAATAAAATAATACTACAGTAAAAAAAATGCTCTTCATCTTTAAGGAATACCCTCATCTAAAGCCAACCTTGTGTTTATCAAGTCATGCACGTCATAAAAATGAAGAGTTAATAGAACCAAAGCTAGATATAAAATTTGGTAAAAATCTATCCTTGAGAATATTATGGAAAGCTCTCAGGTGTTTAGGTATTTTCACGATTGCTCTTTTGTTTGATTGAACACACACACACACACTTGACATTGTTTAATAGCAAATAAGACAAGTCATTGACTATTATCCTTAAGATGAATAGATGTTAACTTTTTTGCAGCCATATTGTGATTTAATATATACATGGTGATGGTCCACAATTACGGATTCGTATTTTATTTCGTAACTTTTTTTTCATTCGTTAATACTTCTATTACGGTTGTAAGAGTTTGTGGCTTTAAAAAACAAAAGCGAATCGTTTTAAATTACTATTCGGAAAAAAATATCGATTCATCTAACCTAAGCTTTAAATGAACCCGTGTTTTGTGCGATGATTATGTATGGCAGGTGTTTCATTAGTTCAGCTGCTGCTGTGACACTTTGGTAAAAATATATCTGCTTCTATATTTTTCAACAGTTCCAATAGACGTGTCTTGTTTTTAAAAATGTAATTTGACACTAACAAACAACCTAAAAAGGAAAAATTAATGACCTCAAAATTACCTTGAGTCATTAACTTACTAGTGGATTATGAGAGATGTATGTAGGGAGTCAAGTATAGAGTTCATGGTTTTAAATGTGACTTTAGCTCATTACTGGTATATTGAGGGACACGGACATCATTATGAAAGACTTCCTAAGCGTAAGTAATCCACTATCGCTACAGTGATTTGGTGAAATGCTGAGGTTATGTAGACCAACGGTCGACATGACAATAATAACGACCGGGGTCGATGCTCTGTCCCTGGAGTTATTTATAATATATAATAATCACAACCCATAACTGTCCCACTGTTGAGCTCGTGTCTCCTCACACAATGTGAGGGTAAAGGCTGGCCAAGTGCTTATTGGTAGACTTCACACACCTTCGAGAACATTATGTTGATCTCTCGGGTGTGCAGGTTTCCTCACGATGTTTTCCTTCACCGTAGCAAGTGATAATTAATTTGTGATATGCACATAACTTTTGAAAATTAGAGGTGCGTGCAGGATTCGAACTCACGCCTCCATGTTCGGGCAAAACAACGTTCGAATCACAAGGCTATCACTGTAGATTACATGA
>DWPA01003540.1:0-13945 GCA_018251375.1 Calpodes ethlius
ATTTATTTCATTTACTTTGAAGTACCATGTACTATGTTACATATTACATGAAGTAAAATATTGTTCGGCGATATCAGCCGTTGTAGATATTTTTCTTCCATACGCGTTTCGTAGTTAATTAATTTTTTTTGCATTACTTGCATTGCTTTACATTTACAACATCTACAACAACAAGACCTACCTTCGCCTTGGAGTCGTCCTTGCTCTTGTTCCTGGAGAAGAACCGCAGGTACTTCCTGTCCAGGCTGGTGGAGGAGTGGCTCACGTTCTCCTGCGACTCGCTGCGCTGCATCCTGTGCGTCAGCTTCTTCAGCGAACCGAACTTGGACTTATCCTTGTCCTTGTCCCTCTCGCGCTCGCGCTCCTTCTCCCGCTCCCTCTCTCTCTCGCACCTTTTTTCGGGACTGTCGTTGTCGGAGTCCGTGTCGGAGTAATCTGTTTCGGAAAACTGTTTCGCCAGCTCCATCTGACGAATCAAACCATTTTTTATTGTGAGTAATTATCACAGAAATATATTAAAGTATGTTATTCATATTAATATTTATTGTTACTCACAATTGTGCGGTGGGCTTAACGTGTAATGTGGTGTCAATATACAGTTTAGGGTACCTGCGTGGGCTCGGCGTGCGTGGCCAGCGTGGCGCGGTGGATGAGGTGGATCCAGTGCAGCATGTGGTCGCGGCAGTCCGTCGCGAAGTAGAAGGCGGTGCCGGTGTGGTACACCTTGAACGCGTGCGCCCGCGACCGCACCTCGCCCGCCGCGCACACCGTGAACCCCTCCAGGTGGATCATGCAGTCGGCGCGCGCGCACTGCACACACGCCCGCACATTAACCGAGTTATAGCTACACTGGGTTCTCACGCCGACCACCGCCTTGTGAACGTGCACTCATGTAGTAAACTATACGTATTAGAGCAAAGATACAGTAGACAAAATGTCCAACAGTTAGTTAAGTTTCTTACATTAAAACCGTTGTACAACCAGTTGAATGACGCTATTGAAGTTTCCATGTAGTCTGTATAACCATCGAATAGGCATAGGCATATTTCCTTTTTTACTCGCTTGCATATTGTTTTATTGCGATTTGCAACCTTACACTTGGACACGAAGCAACCCGCTAATTAAATTCTTGCGAGTTGCGCGCTGGAATAAAATATTATAAGCATGACGTCGTACATCAGGTGACTTATACGCGTAGAGCAGGTTGTGCGCGAGCAGCAGGTGGCGGCGCGCCCAGCGCGGCTGTTGCGCGTGTCGCGCGCGCACCCGCTGCCACACGCCGCCCACCGCGCCGCCCGCCGCGCCGCCCGCCGCCCCGCTCACCGCGCCTCGCGCCATCAGCGTGCGGGCGGGGATGTCGCGCCGCTCTATCGAATTTATTTAAAATCAATGAATGCCGAGGCCAAAATGACGATATCGGCCATTATCGCGTATCAGATGCAGAGACTTCAGTGTTGAATATGTACATTTAACTTTGATAGATTTTACTCTTACTTTTTAAGCCGATCCTCCATCTATTATCAAAAACAAATAAGCTAAATTCAGTGTACAAGTAGAAACTTTTTTCATTACACATTAATATTATTTGGTATATGGTGTGAATTGTACAGGTTTCTTTAATAACAAAAAGAAATAAAAAATAAAAGTAAAGCGAGGATAAATTATTTCAGCTTTCAAGCCATACTTCGCAATCTCATCTAACTGTTGTGCAATGTTACGTACAAAGCGTGATCAATACTCACTGGCCAAAATAGAGTTCTTCTTCTTTAAGGTGCGCGACTTTGAGGTGGGGAATATGGCCCGGACGCCGCCGCCGCCACTACTGCCGGTGGGCGAAACGGCGTCCTCGGGCGGGCGGCGCGAGCGCGGCTCGGCGCGCGGCTCGGCCGGCGGCTCGGCGGGCGGCTCGGGCTCGCCGTTGATGGGTGGCATCTCGCGGCGCTCGTTCGCGATCAATTTGATGTCGTGCTTCGTGATGTGCCGGAGCGGGACCGATATCTAGAGCATTCAGTTATGCATTTGTTAAGTGAATGTTACACCAGAGTTCAACCGATCATAAGCAGTGAAGTTTTTGTGGCATTCCGTGACCGAGGAAAGATTGATAATGTGAACTATCGATGTGGTATATTTCGATCTGACTTTATGTGTCCCGTATACGACTGTAACAGTAAAATACTGGAAAGCCGCGCGGTTCACGTGCTCCATATGCCCGTGGAAGCGACGCAGGATTACCTGCGCAGAATCTCCGGGCCGAATGGGCTTCAGCGGCGTGAGGTCCCGAGTGTCGGCGGGCCGCGGGTGCAGCCGCAGCGGCGGATACTGCGGAAGGAGCGCCTCGCGCGGCCGGCCCGGGGACGGCGGCTCCCGGCGGACGGGTGCGGGAGCGGGGGCGGCGGCGGCGGGAGGAGGGCGCGGCGGCGGCTCCGGTGGCACCTCCGCCGCTCTCCAGCGATCCGCGAGCCGAGGCTTTGGGAATCTGCCGATGTCCGTGTTCATATTTAGTTTAAAGTTAACATAAATGATACGTACACACCGCAATGCTTTTTTATCAACGTTGGTAATAACTAATAAGATCGATAATTTTTCAATCTCGTTGTATTAGCAGAGTGCATAAAAACCTGAATAAACATATGACTTACAGGGCTATTTACTCATATTGTTCTCGTTCAATGCAATGGCTCCCGAGCAGGACAACACGGTACCTGATGGGGACGAGGGCCGCGTCCTCGAGCACGTCGTCGACGACTATCTTGGGCGACACGGCGGAGGAGTCGCTGTCGGGCGTGGCCTGCGCGGGGTGCGGGGCGTGCGAGGCGCGCGTGACGTCACCCGCCAGCACCGGGTTCACCGACTCCACTAGCTCGCCAGGCTCCTCGTCGATGGAAGGGATGTCGTCCAAGTCGGTCCCCGCCTCCTAGAGGACAAGAAGGAGCGCTTCCAGTAACGATTACCAGTGACACAATTTAAGTCTCGTAATATAAGACAATGCGTTTTAGATGCCGGACAATTGAGTAGACGATCATCTAATAGAAAAGTTAAAAAAAAATTAAAAGTGAATAGGCTTTTTATAAGTTAGTGCGCACAACATCATTGACTACATCACCACTTACCATCAGGTGGGATAGTAGTCAAGCATTGACTTATCTCATGTAAAAGAAAAAACCGTCTATATTGGACATCTTAGCCAATACGCGTTAAACTGGCTCTATACACAATGGGACATATATAAATTGGACAAACTTGTGTCGAACCATCAAATAGTTGAGGCGAGGAGAATCGATTCCACCGCTCACACAGATACGTGACAGACAACGACGCAACACGGAATTAAAAATTATGATTTTCGAAGACTTAATAGTAAATTGGAACACCTTAGATTACGGTGAGGTTAACTAGCAGCACTCACCGCAGCCGGCGCGCCGCCCCCCGCCCCGCCCGCGCCGCCCGCCCCGCCCGGCGCGCGCTCGTCGGCGGCGCGGCGCGAGTGCTGAGTGAACGCAACACAACTGCATACAGTCGCCGGGGGAATATAACTCAAAACATATGGCTCGATTATTCTTTGCGCGCGTGCGAGTGCAGAATCTATCGCTTTACCGAAGCAGGGGATGATTCATTTCTAATAAGCACACGTAATTGAAAAATTACACGTGCGTGCACGATTCGAGCCTCGTTCCATACGTGTTTGGAAGCGAACATGTATGAACCGCAGGTCGGCGTACCTGATGCAGGATGGCCTCGCCGATTTGCGAGCTGCACCTCCTGAAGTCGCGGATCTGGCCGGCCTTCTCCAGTTGCGGGCTGTCGGCGGGCGGCGTGCCCGGCGACTCGGGGATGGGCTGCGCGGCGAGCGGCGCCGTCCCTGCCCCTGCGCCCGCGCCCGCGCCTGGCGCGTCCGGCTCCGCGGCGAAGTCGTAGGCGGGCGTGGAGTGGCTCTTGTCGAGCTTGCCGCGCGCGGGCGAGGGCGTGCGCGCGGGCGACACGCCCAGACACGTGCGCGGCCGCGGCGACAGCTGCAGCCCCGTGCTGCACGACACGGCCTGCCGACACAAGCACACGTACAATCCCCTTTGCTCTCCAGGGGTCCGGGTCCAAGCGCACGTAGTGCCGGAAAGTTCAATTCATCAGTGTTTCATTGGAAGAATCAAAGTGGTTTTTTGAAAATCTTAATATAGGTAGATCCTGTCACCCAACTGAGTGTATTAAATTTGATACAGAAATGTCATCGCAACTTATGTTTAGGTTTTAAACCCCAAGGGTAGCGTTATCGACAAAGACACGGGCTGCGGTACCTTGTCCCGGCGGTAGAGGGCGCCGTCGCCGTGCTCGGGGCTGGAGCCGCGCACGGCACGGCGCTGCTGCAACTCCTGCCAGAACTGAAACACGACAGTCACATCGGCTACACTACGTACAACCATCGACGACACCCGTCGACTGTCGAGCGACACGGTGACGAAGTAAAGTCGACTCGCTAAACGGATCGGGATTAAACAGAAGTAAGACTTTCTCCATTAAAGTAGCAATTGAGAAACCGACACGTAGCGCCGACGCGACGCGCTACCTATGCGGCAGTAATTTTTTTTATGACGTTCAAGATATGATGTGGTAGCGAGATAATTCAAGGCAGAGTACTGAATCGGTTTGCGGCGTTACCTGGTCGACGGTGAGCGGCGCGCGCCTGGCCACGGGGCTGCCGCCGCACACCGAGTGCCGCCGCAGCGCCGCCGCCGCCGGCTTCGGCGGGTACATCCTGCAACCGCACGCACCCGTCACGTCGCCGTCTCCGCGCCCGAGCGCGGGCGGCTGGAGCTCCGCTCAGTGTGTGCCGAAGCCGACGCGATGTTCCGATCGGCCAATTACGTTATACACTCGAGACCCCAGCCGCCCAGCGACACGGGCACAAGGTATATTACATGTCAGTGAAATAAATATTATGGCTCCTGGTTGCTCCTGCACCGCGATGGTGCTGGAAATATTGCTTTCGCTCGAATCATCGACCTCCCGTAAAATCAGAGCTGCCCGCTGCGAGCCGCACGTCACCATCGTGTATTTCGTCGGTACCGTGACGCAAGTCATCGCCGTCCCCGCACGTTACCTCCGGTCGAGGTGCAGCTGCGTGGGCGAGGCGGGCGGCGACAGCGGCTCGCTCTCGTCGGACGAGGAGGCTGCGGGCTCGTCGCGCGCATCGCCCTCCCCGCCGCCCGCGCCGCCCGCCGCGCCGCCGCCGCCCGCGCGCCCTCCCTCCGAGCTCATCGCGCACGCCGCCTCCCGTGACTCGGCCTCCGCACGGGGAAAATCTAGCTCGTATCTAAAAGAATTGCTGATATGTTTAATGTGTACTTATTTCTTACTTATCACTACGGTTACATCGAAGGTGCTCCCAGCTAAGTAATACGAAAGAAAATTTGTTCATTTGTTCGAGTACTGTCAGCCTTCTTGTGATCGTACTACGTTATATTACAAGCTACATGTTGAACCAGTAAAGATTTAGTTTTACACAGTATCGAGAAACTAGTGCGTTCGCCTCCCCTAGCAATGCCTACGTCTAGTGGTGACGCCTTTCATCGAGGATCCCACATCACAGTAATGGAAATTGCGGTTAGAGATTCAATGCTCTATGAGAGTTTTATATTTCAATAAAATAAATAAATAAAGGACTATCGCAGACGATTCCCTTTTTTCTGTCATATATTTCAGTTTAACTGCGATAAGGAGGAAAAATTATTAAATTTATGCCTAATGCATTTAGAATTTGTACTGTACATTATACATAATTAAAACATCAAAAAGGTACCTCTGGAAGCGTAGATGCGTGAGCAGCGGCGGCAGGCGCAGGCGCGCGGGCGGGGGCTGCGCGCGCGCCAGCAGCGGCGGCGTAGGCAGGGCGCGCGCCCCGCGCCGTCGCAGCCGCAGCGCCAGCTCGCCGCCCGCGCGCGCCGCCTCCGCGCACGCCGCCTCCACCGCCGCGCCGCTCCACCCGATAACGCACCGCCCGCCCACCTGGAACGTCACACTCGCACGCTAGTTTCGAAACGTTGCACTGGGCTTGGGAAAATGAGATGTCTTCGGACAAATTTTCCCTATTCTACGAAGAAGTCTATTAATTAAAATAAATCTAAAAATTTTATTTACTTAACAATGCTACTTGATAAGAAGCCTCTTGCGAAAAACGAACACAAAGGAACAACACGAACGAACAAAATGCAGCGTGTAGAAACGAAGCCACAAAAGATTTCATAGCATTAATAAAATGACAACGTCAACAATTCCTTTGTCACCTGCACGATCTCGTCGCCCTCGTGCACGCGGCCGGAGGCGTGCGCGGGCGAGCCGAAGCGCACGCGCGCCAGCTGGTGGTGGCCACAGAAGGACGGGCGCACCGCGAACCCCAGCGCACGCTCGCCCTGCGCCAGCGTCACCGCGTCCAGCGACGCCGGCTGCAGGATCATCGGGTCCGACACCTCCTGCACGCATCGCGAACACGCGGTCGTACCGATCACAACTATCACTACGCACAAGGCGTTGTCAAAATTTATATTCGAATACGATCTCTTTTGGTTCCCAGTACTGGTCGGAATACCACTCTCCTGCTGGCAGAGGTTTCCGGCCGTCAGTAGGAGTGACCCACTTTTCATTCTCATTCAATTTCAAATCATATATGGGTATCCTTGATATATTTACGCATATATTTTTTTTATTCCACCGCCATTTTGAAAAAGTACTCTGTGCTAGGGGAAAAGAAATGGCCAAGAATACCTCTCAGCACATCTCTTAATCGTACATCATATTACAGAATAATGTTATAACGTACACGAGACCGGATGCAGCACAGGTACTTCAAGACAAAGTTAGGTGAGTGATGCCAGCATATACCTGAATGATGTAGTCGGCGACGGCGGCGGCCGCGGCGGCGGCGTCGGCCACGGCGAGCGCCGGCTGCTCGGCGAATCGGTCGCGCTGCGCGCACGTGGCCGCCTCCAGCGCCAACTTCAGCAGCGCCGCCTTGCGCTCCGCTAACGGAGCCCCCGAGCAAAGCGGCCACCTGCCGGTGGATCGGTAGATTCAACTACTGACAACTTGCTCACTTGTATCAAAAGCGGTCAAATTTAAATGACAAAGTAACCAATTACAGCTGCAGTAAGCGCGTTAGGCCGCCACCAGTTATATCTATTAGGAACGTAACTTTATCTCACCTAATGATACTTTAACTTTGGCCACGGGCACTCTCTCGATCGATTATTCTAATATCTATAACAACACCTGTCCTCGTTACACATCTCCTAAATTTATATGCATTTAATCATGTTATTAAATACCCGATTATACTTTTACTTTATAATTGAACCCTAATTATTGAGTTAGCTGCTGTTAGCAGAAGTTAGCTGACCGACCTGTCGAGCCAGCAGACGAGCGGCTTGACGGCGTGCACGGCGCGCGCCACGTCGGCCAACGAGTGCGTCTCGAGGCGCGCGTCCGCGTGGTGGCGCAGCGCCCGCGCCAGCGCCGCCGCCGCCGCCGACACCCGCAGCGCCAACTGCTGCACGCACTCGCGGGAGATCTCGTATTGCTATCGACACCGATATATACCGACATCAGACATAAGCCAGGCATCCATAATTCTGCGTCACACACATAAGACGGTTTCGGCCGTTCATTTTTCGTATCGACTGTTGCTGTTGGCCATATTAGCCTCACAGCGTCACGCGAACAGAATCCTCAGTAAGCAGAATCCAAAAAAAAATTTACTCATGTAAAGAATAATATTATTTAGTTTTTTAATTTTATATCATTAATATTAAGGTCAGTAGAATTTGTAAAAAGAATTTATTTTTTTGTAATGACATTTTCATTTATTCAGTATAAAAATATTTCCAATTTTAATAGATAAGAATATTACATAATAAGGGCTTCAAATGGTGTTTTATAATGATAAAAAAAATTTAATTGAAAGGCCCTTACAACACTCGCACACTTTATTAGTATTTCTTTATGAAGTTTGTGTGCATTTTAATTAGGTATATTTGTTGAATAATGATGAAATCAAAACCTACAATATTATAGCAAAAAACGAATACCTATGTTGACAATATATTGATTTAGTGATGCAACACCATGCAGTAAAAAAGAAAAAACACATCACGGAAGACCACACTAATAGTTATTACTTGGTTTTCATTATTTACATAATTAAGTAATGGGGATACTTTGGTTACAGAGTAATTTCAATTGTTTAATTCTACTTGCTCCACTAAAATCCAGTAGTCAGTTTCTTTAACACATTCTGACTCATACAAGATAAGACATTTTGTTTTGCCTATTGTGATCTGAATATATCATTCATAGTCACACAGTTAACAGTATACTGTACAGTTGAAGTATTTTTAATTATAAATGAACACATTTTAAAATAATAAAATCTCACACACATTGCCAAAACACACAGTAAAACTTACATTTTACACAAAGGAACCATATTTTGTGACCATTATAATTTAATATGAAAGAGTTGATGATCACAGACTAACCCAAGCTCCTCATAATTGAGGTCAGTGTTTTACCGTATATCCTTTTGATGAATTACTACTGTTCATACCTTAGAGATAGGAAATGTTTGGATGATGATTTTAATATTTATATAAATCAATCTATGAAATGATTGGACCGATTTTGACAGGACTTTTATAGGCAGGTAGTTGACGGTTATTACATCAACTTATGTTACCAAAACAAAATTAAGTAAAACACTTTTTTTTAATTCCTGTTGGATGAAATCGCAAGCACAGCTTGTATGAAGATGAAAATCTATTTAATTTTAAGAAAAAATTAACTTTTAACATAACCATCAAAATGAAACATTCATCACTTGTAAATATCCAGTGGGGTTGAATTTTTACCAGTGTACAATGTTGTTGAATAGGTATTTTAAATTTGTTATGGGTTTTGCTAAGACCATATTTCAATTCAGAAATATGTTTCCAATATATTAGGCTTTAAAGTGCTCATTTTTGTTGGAGTCAAATGTCTCTTGCTTCTACCAGCTAATTGGGTGCGGGATAGGTGACAAATTCACAGAAAGATGAATTTTAATGGAAATCTGTCACTGCTACGTAGGGTTTGCAAGTTATAAAGTAATAATTGATTAACCACAACTAAAGGACCCAACATTGAGCTTGGTCAAATATGTATATTTCTTGAGTTGTGGTCACTAGCTACAGTAGTCAGGTAGCCACTGGTGAGCCATTACGCAATTCTTTATACTTTTTCTACTACTTTTCTAAATGCATGGATTAACTGTAATTATTTGTTTTTAAATCAACATCAAAAAAGGAAGTTTTAAATTATCCACATATGTTTTTATGTTCAACAAATAGTTGATAATGGTTTAGCTAATTTTGCTGCTTCAAATAGTATTTTATGGAGAAATATATAAAGTAAAATGCATGCTGTCCCCATTTTAATATGGTGATAATCTGATGAATAATACTGAAGATAAACAATAAATTACTCTACAGCTAGGATTAATTAAATTGTTTAAAAATAATGATTGTTGGTACTTAAAAATAAATATAGCACAAACAATACATCACAAACTTTTTATCACAAATATATATTGTTTCATATCCTGACTATATTAAGAATCAAATTATATATATTTTCTACCTTTTTTTACATGTAGATGGCATATATTCCTACTCAATCAAAGAAGGTAAATTACCAAACTTAAACAACCAATGCATCGACCCTACTGCACAATCGAATGAATCAATAGTTTAATAAAAAAAATCTTTATCAACATGGTAGTATCCAGAATGATACCTTGAACAAGCCCGATTAAAACTGGTACTTGACAAACAGTACTAATTGTGACACGCAATATTATTGTGATGTACATGAAGGTATAACAAGAATAATATTGTAATTAGTTACTTGATTCTCGCAACAAATAAATTAAGTGAGGCAATGAGTCAACTGATGCCACACAATTGTCAATAACAATATAAAGTTATAACAATTATTCATTAACTATTCAAATAGTGGTACAAGTAAAGTTATATGTTACTTACGAAGTTTCGTAAATGTTCAACAGCCTCCAACAGTAGTTCCTGATGTCCAATTATGTGTATTCCGAGGTACTCCAGGTCATCGCAACGCAAAGTCAATAGCTTCGCGCCGTTGAGCCCACGTTCCTTCAGGGCAGGAACGTACTGGGCCACCGTCGGCTCCAGCCCTGCACAACCAATCACTGTGACTCACCGTTCACCAGAAATACCCCTCGAACGTAACACCGCGGAAATTACCACAAACCTGTCATCCATTCCGCCACTTGGTCTGGAGACCACTCTGCTATGTTGAGACTTCCCGAAGGCATTTTTTATTTGTTTTACCACGGTTACAGAAGTTTTATCACATTTTTCGAAACAAGCAAACAAAATATTATCAGACGAACCGACACTGTTTATTGTCACGCAACAAGAGAACACAGAGTGCGTAAACACTACGTCAAAAAAATACAGATAATGTGTACTAAGCACACTATTGTCTTTTTGGCATTTCCTACAGATAAAAAAAAAATCATAAAACTGCAGTATTGTATGTAGATTGCCAGCAAAGCTAATCGTACTAATACTAACTAGTATTCTATTGTAGTCCCTACCAAAATCTTTTACTCATAAAGAAGCCATTTATTCTAATTCGACACCAATCAGTTACTGTTTCTATATGTAGAATCTAGATGGCGCTACATGATGTACAAGTTTCATTTTAAGCTTTTGTACCATGCTAGTTTAAACGAAAATAATTCAATATTTATATGTTTATTCACTGCAAAGTAAAGAGGCCTCGCGAACTTAATGTCGCCGACGCCAGATTTGGTCTAACTCCATCACTGCATGTAGACGATACCTCACTTTTATAATCTAAAACTTTATCAATCAAATTATGGTGAAATAAAAATGTATCTCACTAACCAGTAATAAATGGTTTGTAACTAATAAGCTGCTAGGGTATATGTATACTGTGCCGGACTAGTACATTTTGTTGATATTTTGATACTTGTGGCAAAATAAGAAAACTGTTGGTAAAATCGTAAAAATGCAATGCCACGTTAACTATTAAGTAGTTTATACACAACCAAAATAATACGACTTTCATTTATGTATAGTTGTAAAAGCCACGTTTCCTATAATACGCATAAATTTATTTGATAGAAGTGTGTTATTGTGGATTAAGTACTTGTTTATTAATGGTGTGTAAAAGCTCGATTTCATGACAACCAAAATTATGTTCACAATTCTGAATCCGTCTTTTGTTAACAAAAGGGGTTAAATTAATTAATAATTTTGTTGGAAATAAGTTTAGAACTAATTATGGCATTTGATTTATTTTAATGTTAATTCTTATAGTCGAGTCTGAAATGATTACTTATTATCTCATAAGCGGTTTGACGGTGTGGCATAGCGATTCAAATTTATTTTATTTATTAAGTGATAAATAATACCTATTTAAATCGATGTTATAAGTACTTATACATTATTATATTGCTTTCCTATATATTTAGAACTTTTATTAAAAATAAACATTTGAAACATTTTTATTCCTGTAATAAAGTAGGTACCTACATAAGTTTTTCTTCGTAATACTCATTCTGATATACCTACTATTAATAAAGCTGCAACCATTCCCTTAAACTCGAGTAATAAGGAAAATGTTAGTATTCGGTTCTATATTTCTTAATTAAATAATAAAAATCAATTGGCAGGAGACGGTGTTGAGAAGATAATATGAAATATGGATTTCTGTTAACTTTAACCCAGAGATTTAGTAGTGGTATCGCTACGTTATTAATTACCTCCGGCTGCGGCGGCCGTGACCTGATGTAGCCGATGTTACTGTTGAATTGAGGATTCTAATGGTGAAACTATTATTAAAATTGTTTAGACGATTTTAATTCATTGTTAATTTGAGAAAAAGTCTTGAGAAAAATATTGAACACCTCAAAAATATCAATGACATTTTCAAAATCCTGATCAAACGTAATGTTTCATTTTACATACTTTAGTATAATAATTATATTTATAATTTTTGCCATTTTTAACTGGTCGATAAATGAGCTGATCGACCCGATGGGCGATCTGCTCATCAACAGCCCCGAAGGAATCATCCACTTATGTGTTGCAGGTCAAAAAAATGTGAATAAGAAGGAAACATCTGCCCTTCAACTCATCAGTCAGAAAGCGCGTCGTTTAACGAGGGACCTAAATTATTTATTTAATCTTTATTATACCAAATTATTGTGATACAGACGGCGGATTTAATGTACGCTACAGGGAAAGGTGATAAATAATTCCAGTAAACTTATTAATATACCTATAAATTTAATATTTTTAATATTACAATGTAGTAGGTATTTATAATTAGTGTTAAAGGCACTTGCATGCCAAAGGCAATATGTAATTGGTCATATACGTATATTAAGTACCTAGCTCGTAATTCAGTGAAGTGTTTTAAGTTAATAGAGAGAAACTCGAGGTTCATCTGTTTAACGGTTATTTCTATAAGCAAGTGGCTGGCGATACAAAATGATGTGTTTAAGCTGGGTCATGGTAGGTTATAAAAAAACTGTCCAACTATCCCCTAGAATTAGCCTGTCTATGAGTTCGTTGTAAGGCAACAGGAACTAGATATGAATTAAGCTGACATTATCATGTCGTTATCATTATTATAATTATGACAGTATCAGTAAAACAAAAAAGTAATAAGTGACAAGATATGATCACTGTTATTCACTGTTACTTATTCGTTATACTGATTTGAATTGCCAAAAGCGCGCAACGTGCTCTATTTAAAATAAATATAATGTAGAACCCTTGAATGGTTCGCCCAGGGTTGACCACCGCCGGTCTAGTTTTGCCGTATAGACATTACTTTATTGTAATTATTGGTCTGAATAGTGCTCTAGGTTGCAGGTTACACTTATTTCAGAGGAATTATCTATTCTCAGCGGTAGCAACGCATCTGTAACTCACTTAGGGGGACAAAAAATACTAACTGGATGATTTAATACTTACGAACAGGAGTAACTTACACTAACAGTCCTACGTCCAAGTTAATAACGAATAATAAGATCCTGGCTAATATTCTTATTAACACCCAATACCTACTAATAGCACATGCTAACTAAATAAGCCAAGTCTCTCCTACAGTCCCGTCTGAAGCTTATAACGGGTGCCCATGAGCAGCAGGGTATGATGGCGATGACATTTTTTGATTTAAAGATAAAAGTATACACTTACTAATGTTAACATTGCTATAAATTAAATTCTACTGCAGGTATTATGTTATGTAGGTAAATGAAGTGGAGAGCGGCGCTCAACTAACATTGTTTACTTTAGTCGCAACTAGATGGCAGTAGTAATTAAAATTACTCACAAAATATCCTAAGTTTGATTTTCGTTTCTTTCTTCATTATTAAGTGGGTACCTACTTCGTGTTAATGGGAACAGATATGTGTTACCGTCTTATTATGTGGGTTCTACAACTTTACCTAACTTTACCTATGTTGTAAATGCCGCTAAGCCAAACAGCAATTGTCCATAAAAAGAAAACCTTTTTTTAAATCCGAACAGGGAACATCTAACGGGTAGGACATCTAATAAAAATTTTTATCAATTTCATTATCTGCTTTATTCTTTTACTACATATTCATCGGAATTAATAATTCGACGAAAGGTAGTGCAGATTGCTCGATTGACATCGAGAACCATAACATAAAATCGTTACAAATTTATGAAGCAGAACCACTTACTCTTTACTTAAAGCTTGACCAATCTGTATCAGAGTGACTTATGTGAAACATATAGTATAGTATAGGTACTATAAATATCTATCTCATTACACGTCTGATAGCCTTGTGTAGTCGCGCGGTACACCAAGATATTGCACCAACATG
>DWPA01003541.1:0-13945 GCA_018251375.1 Calpodes ethlius
TTCAACATCGAAATGTCACAATTCGCTGAATAATCCAATAAGTAGGGAAATTAAATGCAGTATTTAAACTGAATGCTTCGCTTCAAAACGACGACTGTACCGATATTTGTATTTCTTTAGTTACAGACGATAAACCATTGTCTTATAAGTGTGGTGGCTTGTGATAGTAATGATGGTCTTAAGAAGCAGTCGTAGTGAATTTTGTGATGTTTTGGTTATCGATATATCTAAATACCGATGTAACAATATTTCAATCTCGAATAATAACTTTACTATGTTACGCGTGAAAAACGATTGTTAGAAATCCTAGGTATAAAATGTAAGTCTGTCATAAATATTTGTGGCTTCTTGTAAAATAAGATACATTTTGGACTCATTTTGAATGATCGTATGGTTTAAAATAATACTTATTCCTGTTATCTTTAAAAGTTCTTTGATTATATTAAAGCGTACCGTTACGGAGTTAATATTATGCGTTATCTTATCTACACTTGTCTTAATTAAACCGATTTAACTGTACAAAAATCATCCACAATCATTACAACATCTTTCGACATGAGTCATAGAACAATGGAATGTGGTACACGAAATACGGAAAAAACATCTTTAGTGTATAATTATTCTTCTTAAAAATTATTTCTCATAAACAGTTTTTAACTAGATTTAAATTTCTTGCGAATTAATTTATTCGTTTGCTTGCGGAATTACAGTAAGGAATTAAATATTGAATATGAAATACGCGGATATCTTTCGATTATATTCCAAAATTGTAAAATGGAAAACTGTTTTTATTTTATTACGTACCGATTTACGTTCTAAGTCCAGTTAGTTGACGGTTTAAATTGAACAAACGGAATTCTAATTTTAAAATTTAACAAAACCTAAACTATCCATCAAACCGTCCAAGGTAGTATTTTTTGCAAAAATATTATTGCCTATTTACGTGGCTTTTATTCTTAGATCTAATTGCAAAAATAAAAATATTTTTTTATCTGCATGCAGTCAAATTTTTATCTGTGAAGCCAACCAATCACAGAATAGCAGTATTTAGCTTTTAATTATTTACGATTTAGCGGGAATTTTAAGTTTTGCTAATGTTAGGATATGTACTCATCGTTAATAAAATCTACTAAAAACTAGTAAAAATGGAAATATCGCATCTATCTTGCCGCTTGTGTTTATCAGTGACGGACTTCAACGTTTCTCTATTCGGTACTTATAGCCGTAAAACGAACATGCTCGATAAAATTCTCGTGTGTCTGAAACTAGTTATCGAAGAAACAGATAATTTGCAAACAATTTGCTACAAATGTGCAGACAGTGTCGAGAGATTCTACGATTTTATTACGTTTGTCAAGAAAACACAAACGAAGCTCTGTAGTAGTAATAGATACGATTCTAAAAGGTTGAATAACGAACCGCTAAATGGCGTGAACCGGCGCCAGTTTACATCTTACGTGAGAGAGCAAGTATTCGACGCAGATTACACGTTCTCCTTTCTCGAAATGTCTCAGAATGAAGACAAAAAAGAAACAAAAGCCTCGAGTCCGTTCTTTTCATATTTCTCTCCGCCGAATGTCGTTTTAAAGCAGCCGGAGCCCCGCGCGTGGAAGACCCCGCGGCCGCGATGCGACGACATCCAGAAATCTGAACGGAAAACCCAATTCGAGAAGCCGAATAGAATCGAAAGACCTCGACAGCATTCTAGGGACTTGTTCGAATCGCAGTCCCAGGACGCCGAAGAGGCGGAACCTAGGCATCTCGATTGGAAGTTAACCCCTGACGAAAGCGTCATACGTAGGGTCCGAGAGAAGTGTTTCGGACCATCCGACTTCTAGTTCGTTAGCTAGATTTTGTATCGTTTTCATACCTATAACATGTTTCGTTTGTCATTCCTTAATTCCGTAGAAACAGGGTAACGTAATAGTTGATTTGTATGGTGATTTGGATATTAGTAATCATAATACCTACTATAGAAGCCTGTGTCGTTCCTTTGAATATGTACCTAGTGTGTAACGGTAAGAATATTGAGGATGTTATGTTCCGAGTATCAATTCCGCTTATTTCTTAAGATATTCAATATGGTCAATGGTGTACGGTATTGTAGCTCCGGAACACTATACATTGTAAGCGAAACTACACTGTACTGTATAATTTAAACTATTGTATTATATAATTAATTCCCTCGATCTGTCGTTAAGTACTTCTGTGTGAATTGAATATTGAAATGGTTATAAACTTATTTATTAATGTAATTTATTGTATGGGAGTGAACTTGATGTATTTAAATTACATATTTGTTATTGATTACTTGTAGCCTCAGCTGATCAGATTGTACCAGCAGAGAGCGGGTTTCCGCGTTCATTTTGCTAAGCAAACGCCCGGAGGTACTCCGTGAGTTGATTTATGTAAACCTCAGCAGTTTGAGTTCCTATCGACGTCGCCATTATTTTTCCGCGCACAAAATTCATGTAACATTGTAACAATCGGTGGCCGACCCGAATGTTAGTGGTAGCTCTGCATCCTGCAGCCGGTGATAATGAGACGTTTTAGCTTTGCTACGGGTTTATAATAGCGTGTTTTGGTTTTCAGTCGTTACATCAAAATGGACACCTCAATAAAATAAAATATTGAAAAATCATAATCGTTGTATTATTTAATTGTTACTTAGCTTTTTAAGCTTCACTCTCATAAAATTCAAATTTCAAATTCACATTACTTACCATGACAAAATCACTTTTTAAGTTCCACACATGCGATGAAAATACAGAATTTTTCGAACCCTCTAATTCCTTTTCCCTCCACGTCTCTCCGTGTATCCGACAATCAAACGACTGCCACACAAATATTAAAATTTTAATGCTTTTGAACACAGTATCGTATATGAGGATGATGGATGTATTTTTACGAATAGTTACGCTATAAGCGTGATAGCGACCTTAATTTTCTTATAATTTCAAGCTTGAATCTTAAAACCTCAAATAATAATATAATCTACATGACCGCTTACAAAAACTTATGTAAAAAAAAAAACTTCAACTCACTCAATTCAATTGTATTCCAAACTTTCCTAGCTGATCTGCACTAGTACAGTTTAATCGATTTAAAACTTCGAATATTCTTTTCATTATCCATGTTTGCTGTTTATAACTTTACTTATTGATTATTGAAAACGACCAACAATTCTATCGCAATCTATCTGTATTTCAACTCGCATGATTAAATTATATCTCTAATTCTATATATGAACTACCATAACAAATAAGATATTATTTCCGCAAACTAAACACACACAATCGACTCGGGTCAGTGATCGCCGTAAGAAATAAAAGAAACGAATTACGAACAGTTTATTACTGACTTTTATTTCATATCAATTCATACACATAATATTAGTCTAGAGAAAATATCCCTTCGCTCACTATCATAGACACTTGTTTATTTATAAATCACATTCAACATATTAAAAACTAAGTTTAAATTAGTACTTTTGCATATATATTTTTTAATATTATGGCAGGCAACGTAACACTTGAAAAACGACATATTATGACATATTACTAGTGACGAAAGCTCTCTAGGCGCTTCACACGTGATCAGGTTCTACTAACAGATTGGTTCCAAACGACAATACAAAAGCGTAGCGATTAATATTCGACATTAAAAATCGGGATAACAAACAAAAATCCTATTCATACATACTCGTTTCATACATTGTTAGTAGAACAGATCATACAAACGGACAAAGAAACAAAAATAGGAATCGCACTTCTCACCACGCTCTTCACATATATATATAGATATATTTGCTAAAATTATAACATCAAGATATACATACAATTTTAAAGCCATGGTCCCAAAACAATTTAATGATCGAATACACTAATAAAAAATTCATTGTTTCTGTTGGTCTCGCCAGCGCGTCCTATGATGCCGGTCTCCGTGCTACGAGATGGGAAAATGAGCCTCTAACTCTTACATGACACTAATGGGTAGTAAGACCCAGCCTAACTAGAATCCTAATTTGGGAAACATTATTTGTTTATGTAATAATTATAACATACGAAAGAAATTTAACGAATTCGATGTGTCAATTTTACTAACTTCTCGTAATAATCAAACATGATCGCCTTTAACTTTTTTCCTATTATTATAAATGTTTATATTTTATTTACTATTACAGCAACGATAAGTTCCCAAACTAGAAGTCCGATTGCTTCTAAAAGATAAAAGATCTGTTATTAGGATACAAAAGTTGCCAAAAATTATACTATTCAATAAATTCTAAAATGTAATTTCCTACGAGACACCGCTACATAGCTATCATAAAGGCAAAATTTTTATGTTACACAATACATAGCAAAATGGTAAATTTTAACGATAACACAGTATTCCATATAAGAGCAGGGCTTCGACGCAGTTAGTGTACCCTGTTACACTTTACTAACTAAATCAAACATAGATAAAAAAAAAAACGAATCAATGAGTATTATAAGCCACGAATACTAATTCTATCTATGAAAGTTACTCGGCCGAACGAACTCACGTGAAGTTATTTTTGCTTTTCTAACAATGGTATCGTTACGACATAAATATTGATATATCATACGTGTATTTTAGATTAAATATCGACGTAGAAGATATTGCCATAAAACTATTTGCATAATGATTAAGTGATGGAATATATAACCATTTTATATTAAGTGAAGTTTGAATTTGCAAATCTCAAAATAACTAATCATTTTGTTTAATTTTAACCTCTATTCTATTATTCAAATTTAACCGCCAATAATAAAGTTACGTTCATTAAATACCATGAGTCGTATAGAAATAAATCGTTGTTCTAAAATTAAATGTTTAAAAATAAACATTTTTGTTTTAATCCAATCAATAAATATTTATTTTTAAATGAATAGTGATATGAATTTTGAAAAAAAAAAAATCATCATCAATGTTGCCAGAAAAAAAACACAATATGATAAACCGCCTAGATGTAATGATTACTTGAGCCTATCCAACTCATTTAAAAACCGATTTATACTGTTTAATGAATAATTTGGGTAAAATGTACACCACGAGTAACTTTTGAACTGATATTTATGCTGCAAACCTAAAAATAATTCGTAAATGTATTTATCGGGTTAGTAAGACTGTTACATAACTTTACGTGAAGTTAAGCTTTAATTTAATTTTAAATTTAACGTTTTTATGTAAAACAATACAAATTGCTTACAGTGGAATGTTGGGAGTACACTTCGAAATATTATATGAATAAATAATTTATATAGCGGTTGCAAATACTAAACGTTCACTTTTAAATTATAAAAAGTATTTGAATCCATTCACACTTGCTGATATCAACAATACGATTGTACGTTGTCAAAACTCGACCTGCGAGATCAGATTAACTTTATACGTATTGATTAAATAATTAAAACAAATTAATAATTTTAACAAAAGGTTGAAAGCTGCGCCTGGTATTTAACACAAACTAAAAGAAGAATAAAATGGAAGACAATTCAAACGGAAAACTCCCATTACATTGACAATATGTGTACTATAAATGACGTATGCATGATATTTACGTCCTTCGTATTACGGTAAAAATAAAAATCATTTGTAAGTTTACTAATAATTCTGTTTAAAATTATTTAGCATCTTAGGTCCGTGGTAATTGATCGATCCGGTTAAACTAATTAGGACACTAATTAGGACTTCGTAGCCAAGATATGTTGTAAAAAAATAATATAAGACCTTTAATCAGTATGGCACATGAATTTAATGTTCGGAATGTTAGCAATATTCTCTCTTATTCTCGCTCAAAATAATCGTTATAATATTCGAAAAATCGATGCTTAGTATCATTCATAAAATCGAAATATTCGTAATAATCGTATCGATATCGGAGAATCGTAAAATTTACGTTATACAAGTGAAAACATAATTAAAAAGTGTACCAGCCATTGCGCTTAATTTTATCGTAAAAATATTATTATAATAAAAAGGAAGCGTGATAATGATTTGCGAAATGTTAAAATTCAAACGTGAACAGAACGTGAAAATAACGAAAACAGGAATTTTAATATCTAAACATTTCCTTCCGAAAATCAATTCCCACAACACCGCCTCGAGCGTTCAAATTCAGAAACATCTTATTCGAAAAGTAAACTAGCTGGCCGGCAACACACAAAGAAATATTATCTACAAAGAGGAAATAAACAAAAGAAAACAAACTTACTAAGAAACTAATAAAAAAAAATACAGCATAAACGTTAAACAGTAGCCAAGCGTTAGAACAATTAATAGGATAAAATATTGCATCTCTAAAAACAAAACTACGCTACAAAATATATCACAATACGACTCTAACAGGTCTGTCGAAATCGTTCCAATCACCGCGGAGCCGATCGCTTCGCTTACAATGAGATTAATTAACATATACTAACATATACAGTTATACCTAGCTCACAGCGCGCACACCGGACTACGGCAGCGAGCTTCGCGCGTTTCAATATATCACATACCGATATTTGCTCTGGGGCTTACTGAAAATGAACGCCTTAGAATTGAACAATTTCTCTTGAACACACACACTGTTCAGGGTCACGATTTGTTTAAAGTATCACGGCATTTCCTGTATTTTTTATAGCCAGCGAGCTATTAACCTATTTTACAAAATAATCAAAGTTAGAGACATGACATCGTATCTATTGAATCCGATCAGCGGTATGTTGTATTTATCGATGTATTTTCGCACAAAGTAACGCTACCGTAGTCAAGTAATCGACGCAAGAAATCATTAAAAATAATTACATCAGTTCACGACAGTAAGCGGGGACGAAAATTCGATATTTTAATATTAATTTATAAAACACTAAAAATAGCCTTTCAACGCATGAACATTGTAATACTGGAACGAAAAACTTGATATCTTTTACCGAATACAGTCGTGAGAACCGGGCCGGGCCTGACCGGCGCGACGAGGCGATACTATATACAGCGAATAATATATTATACATTTGTCACGGTAATGATTTTTAGTCATAAGTTAGAAGGAAATCTGCTGTATTCCAACATGAACGAGATGACCCGTATATTAAGAATTGTCAATTATACTTGGGTCACCTCTGCCCAGCTGATTTGAGTACAATAATAGAAATATTACACTGCGATGCTTTACAAGTTTAAATTAACTATATTAAAGTTTATATTTACGTAATGAATTTATCACAAATAAGTACAGATACTTTCGACGTGAATGAATATCTAATACTTAGTGACTTCAATATTTTTGATAACTTGAAAAATAATTACAAAAACTTGATTTTATGGAAGAAACTGAAAATGCTGCGATCAAAATTTATAATTCGAATTATTGGATTCACCAACAAAGACATTTTATTCGCTGATCAAACATACTTTTATAAAATAATTTACTGACAATATTATCGCATGTACCTGTCATTTCACTAATAATCATATCTTTCTTATACTCTCGCTTAGATTTTACATCTACACGCAGCGGATATTCGAAAACATATTACAATACTTCTAACATTGCATCTAAAACTGCATCACCTCTAACAACTGTTGCAAGTGACAAAAACACCAAAGATATTCCTATTTCGTTGCATGATTGTCAACATTCAAATACCAGATTTGAGTTAGTTATACATCGCATCGCCACGCCTATGAGACCCGACCCTAATTTGTATAATTCTCGGTACGAGACTAAAGCTATACACAGTCTAGGAGAAGCTTATAGCGACATTTAATTTAATTATAAAGATTTTATTGTACACGACACCGAACGACAAAACGTCCTATCCTATACGTCTCACCGCGCGAATGTTTGTACAAGGAGAAGAGAAATAAAGAGACATAGAAAAAGATATTTCAGTATAAAAATCATCACAGCATCAGCTTAACATTTATCACTAGGAGACATTTAATATTGTGAAGAATTTTAAGTGGTTACTCGTTCAAACGCCGCGGGGAACCGTACAGGATACGAGAGTATAAACACGTACATTACACTTATATTTTTTTTAAGAAAAACTGACGCGTGCGTCTTTTAACATTCCACCAACTTATTCGTAAGAATCGTATCCATCAAAACTATTATAGAGTGATTTTTAAGTAACAAATATACAATGTAAACACGAAATCAACTGGCTATCAGTGAACTTAATTTGGAAGTTTATTTTAATACAATGATTTTATAATTAATTTAACAAAGACAGTAATAAAGGCAATGTTAAGTTTACTAAGATTCTATGAAGGTCAAAGTCTATAAGTCTATAAGTTGAATGTAAATATTTTTTAATCACTGAAATGAGTTCAATATGACAAGATGTAGTGGCGCGTCTTAAAATTGGAATTGAAAACCTCGGGAATGCAAGAGATCGGATATGATAAACATCGGAAATAGGTTACTGTTATTAATTTACTATACAAGAAATCATGTTAATTAACAATATCTGTGGGAAAACCACTGGAAAGACCCTGGAGACTGGTTTATTTCAAAGTTTTAGTACATTCGCCATATATCTACCAAGTGAGTTTGAACGACGAATAGAAATCTCACAGCATTTAATTGTCTTTCCCTATCGATTGATTTCCCGAGACAATATGACAAATCATATCGATAAATATAAAAAAAATATTGCAAGTTAATATAAAAAAAAAACAATCGAATTCATCAACAAGGGAAAGTTTTTGATCATCGACACAAGTTGATTACTTGCACACTAAACATACATTCTCACGGATAAGTTGGCGAAATGTACACTACCCACACATTACCGTTACAGCACAGGTGTACGCCGCACGCAAACGTACACGCGTACGCGAACGCGCACACACACGTACGTACATGCGTACGCGCACGTAAAACGGATCACTGACGTCATCCACTTGCTCTTCGTTTACAATCCTTGGCACTTACATTCATGACGGAGTTACGTAAACCAATATTCATTTTAATCGTATATCAAACAACTAGGATGACAAATTAAATAAATACAGTCTCGAACAACAAAATGAAGTTAATTGTTGTTCTTGCTTCTTTTGAATAACAAAGTTAATTTACTAGAAATTAATGTCGACTTGTTTGTAACGTTTTAAATAAAATAGTTATCAAGAGTACCTTTATTCGATGGGGATTTAAATTTGAAATATTATAGAATGCTTGCAGTAAGCTATAATACTGTTCCTATACTATATAGTATCTCAGATGTATTATGTTATTTTAAGAAATTAAATAAACGTGATGAAAAGTTGACAGACTTATCTGTTATTATTGTTTGTCAGGTGTCACCTGTCAAGAGGTTTTACTCAGGTCCGCCACTTCAAAACAACTTAAGACTTGGTATAAAAACAATATTATATATAAGCTTACTACAGACATATTGCAGGAAAACAACAAGAGGAATCGATAGAACATTACAACGTCCGAGAGGCCATTCACGAAGAACAAGAATCCGTTCAGTAGATCGTTGACCGCCACACCTGTGCGTCACTCGATTGATACGTGCAAAATTGTACTCTATTACGCAGGACTTAAACTACATTAATAAAAAATATATGTCAATCAATGGCTTCAGAAACTACTCAGAGTACAGTAAACGCCCCAATCGTCCTATAATACGCTTACACGAGAAATGGGAACACACAAAAGATACAGTGGTCAAAATATCTCGTTTTATATCACCGATCTGCACAATACAAGTACACTAGATAGTATCGCGCCACAACGACCACTTCTTTGTTGAACGACAAAGTTCTATATTTAAAATATTGCTGCCACACTGCAGTTATAAAATGTATTAAAATATTACTTAACACTTTAACGTTTACTGGTGTGACAGCGTTTTAAAGCTCCACGCCACTCGCACGCACACAAGGATCTCTCCGCGTATACATACACACAGATATTTTGTCTACATATATGCATAGTTTAGTTAAGCGTTAATGTTACGGGATGAGCGTAAAATACTGCATCTATTTTTTACTACTGCGATTATTTACTTACAATACCGCTTGTGATACTTGTTTTTGTGAACAATATTTTCATACATATAATGTCGTTGTCGTGTCGTATAACAAAGAACTGGTCATTTGCAACAGTATCGCTTATCACATTATGTTGTAGAGAGCCGAAGCCACTGACATAGGAGTCAGTAACACGATACAAAGAGAAACTACCAGACCAATTTCAGTTGTTCTAGAATCCCGCATGATGGCGCTGATGGTCACAATGTACACCGATTGATATTCCAATCTATCTAGTGTAATTATATTATAGAAATCAGTTTATTATACCATTATTGTTACTACGTCATACAAACGCGCTCGCAATACGTCGCTTATGTTAACCAAAGCGTACGAACCGTTCGAGCGAGTGTGACGCGACATGTTCCCGTCCCGCTCTTATTTCTCAGCGGAGGATGAGCTAGAGGCGCGGCCCCGCCCCTTTTTCGTTTTCTTATCATCGCCGATCTCATGCTTATCGGTAGTCTTGTCCGCTATCGGCGATTGATCGGTTAGCTTCCCCGATGCAGTAGTCTGCGGCGGGGGTTGGCTAGAACTCTGAAAAAATATTTTTAAATTATACTTACAAAGTAAGCTTACGTAGGCGTTCGTTCAAAAGTGCGTACCATACTTTGATATACAACTCATTCAGGCGGTACTGCCCTTATAGCATTGGGTGGTCGCGTTAAATCTTTAACAGGCAACAGAAGAGTAGAAGGCACATGAAATCGAATGAAAATTATCACATCAACTCGAATTATGGCTCTTTTAGAAATTCGTTGAAATCGATAAAATTGCATGCCAAAATGAACCTGGCAAGATTGAATCCTTTATATTCTAAGTTATCTATATTAATTTAACACATTCATTGAACGATAAGACCCCCTCCTTCATTTTTCCATCTTAAGTCATATCGTGATTATAAATTACCTTCTTTTTAGTATGTTTGTCTGTCCGCTTGGCGGCGCGCGCGTCCTCGTCGTCCCGTTTGCGACCCATTACGCCCAGCAGCTTGCTGACCATGCTGCTGCTGTTGCTGCGGCCGCTGCGGGCGTCGCTCCAGCTCTCCAGACCCTCCGGCGACTGGAACGTACGAACACATTAATATATGTTTACTATTTTACATAATCTTGTCATTGAAACAAGAACAAAAAATAAATACAAGGCTAATGGTTCCCTGCCACACATGAAACTCCCTTTACTAGCTCCACACTGAAATCTCCTGACCCGTCCCGACCGAATTCAAAATCTCGCAATAAATTCATCAGTCCAGTATATATAAGAATTTTACGAAGTACTACTATTACAAAATTATGCATTAAAAATATTACTTTAAGTACCTTATTTGCTTCAACTGACTCTTGTCTTTTGAGCTCAATCTTCTTCATCGACTCGCTTCTCTTCGCTTCCACCTTTTCCTGCTTCTTCTCAGCCTTTTCTTGCTTCTTTGCTTCAGCTTTCTCCGCTTTCTCCTGCTTTGTCTCTGCCCGTTTCACCGAACCGCTGCGCTCCATCGCCTTCTCCTGCTTAGAATCGGACTTCTTGACCGAACCGCTTCTCTCCATTTCCTTTTTGTCCTTCTCTTTTTTCTCCTCTTTAACTTCTTGCATCGGTTTCTCCTCCTGCTTCGGTTCCTTTTCAATCTTCTTTATCGAATCCTGTTTCTTGAGCTCTGGTTTATCTTTCTTAGATTTTTCCTTTTCTTTCGGTTCATCCTTCAAACTGGAATCTGATTTTTTCCTTGTTTTAGGCTGAGCTTCGACAACGGGCGGCAGTGCCTCTGGTATCGGATTGAGTTTCTTCGTTAGTTCCGACGTTGTGATGCTGGACTCGGTGCTTGATCTACTATCGTCTATAATACATACAATATATGAAATTATTGAAGTTATTATAAAATCACTAGTAATATTATTATGCTCTGCGGTAAGTACCTGGCAGTACAAGGAATCCAAGCGTACATATATGCATAAATAAATTAATTTCAATTAAAACCCAATAAGAACATAGCCACGAAATGATAACCTCCATTGCATTAAATTTATCGACTTTCGAATATACTACTGGAAGATGCCATACTAAAATTGGTCTGTTACAGTACTCTTTCTATAAAATACCCATGACGTCACAAAGAATCGGTTTAACATTGTCAGGTACATATATTATATCAATAATGATTACATAACCTGTTCTCAAGAACATTAACTGAAATACCAAATACCACAATACATACCTAAATTAATCTCCCTGGAAGTGTCCAAGTTGGAGACATCTATAGACGTATCAGCAACGTACGACTCATCGGAGAGTGAAAGCGAAGCGAACGAAGCGTTCGCGTCGAACGCAGACTTGTCGAGGCTGGTTTTAGGCGAAGATGTGAATATACTTGGCGTACTCTGCTTCGCTGGTGTTCTGGGGATTTGAATCAACATGTAATTAGAACTATTCTATCATACAGGTCTATTTAAAGCATGGTTTTCCGTAGACAATTACAGGTGTTACAATTTTACTTATTATTAGGTCTATGGCAATACGCCCCGCTAGGCATATCATGTTGTTTAATTAGTAGGGTTTTGTATAAAGATTATATCATCGTCATTATCATTAAGTCATTAAAAATATTACTGGTATTAGCTTTTCGTGAAGCCCGCCTAGCGAACTACCACCCAGTCGCTGTCAGTCGTGAAACCAACCAGTCGGTTTTTGCCTTTCGCCATACAAGTAATCCAAGCAACTACCTGGTGGGCAACCGTGCAGCGTGATGCGTCGGCGAATCTTTCTCCTCGGCTATCCTCGGCAAAAGCGGCTCGTCCGGCTTGTCGGGCGGCGGCGGGGTGGGAGGCGCGGGAGGGCCGGGGGGCGCGCGCCAGCCCGGTCCCCGCCGCGAACCGCCCGCTGCACTCCCCGCGGGCGCCCCGGCACAGCACAGGGGAGATATTGAGCATTTAGCTTCTGCCGATCGGGGATGCAACCTGCATGTATGAAGCGGTTCTCGGTTATATATACATAAATATTACTACCCCTACCTAGAGCGGATGCTCTAGAGATCTAAACACTAAACAAAATATGTATGTAATGTAACTACATATACGTTTTTATATATATAATATCACAGATCTTACATATTCAAAGCTGTATTCATGTTTACGTTCATTCTAGAATCAAGTATATTATCTGTTAAACTAATACTGATTTATTTAAGTAATTTAAATAATAAAATATAAAGTGTGCTAAAACAAAAATAACAAAATACAATTACACATTCTAAAATAAATATATATCTAAACTTAATCATTATTGACGTAGCCCCATTAAAATAAATTATTAAAAAATCATAACATAATCTTACAACAGTAAAATGTGAATTTATTAAAAATGATAAATTTGTATTTAGTGTTAAAATGTAATGTATGAATGCTCATGCACGTTATCAACGAATCACAAATGAAATTGTGGGGGTTGTTATGAAGCGAACAAAGAACAAGCCATAATTATAGCCATTGAGGCAAATATAGCTGAAAAAAAATATAAAAAAATACATAAAATAAGATAACAAAAATAAAAACCTTATTAAGACAAATGAGCATTTTCGACAAATAAAGATCAAAGTCGAGGCAAAGAAACATAACGAGCTATGCAAGTGCATTATAACTTTTCAGAAATGCTTAAATACGACATAAACTCAAATAAAATATCGAAACGATATTTTCGTTCACCAAACAAGTGATAATTATCTATATCTATAAGACATAACCTTAAACTTAATGCGTACAAGGTTAACATTCTTCCGTGTAACTGACTGACCTTCCAATTACAATCTTGACCTATTTACTGTTCCACAATCATTCTTCCTAGATAACTCAGTCAGATAATGAATAGATAGAATAACCTTTTACGGGTTATTTTTTACTATAAG
>DWPA01003542.1:0-13944 GCA_018251375.1 Calpodes ethlius
ATTCTATTGTACCAAAGTAACAAATATTCCACGTTAATTTAAGGTTAATTAATTCACAGGACAATCCGCGTAAACTCAATCCCTACGCTACACTAGTTGTAGGCTTCATCGTTCTGTTAATTAACTTTACTCAGCGTGTTTGTATAGTGAAGGCCTTACCGCCACTCGGGCTTTCTCGATGCTCTTTTAATAGCGATTTAGCTAAACAGCCGTACTAGCTGTACTCTTTACATGGAAACTACATTTACTTTACGATATTACACTACACGTACTTACTGCTTCTATTACAATAGTGTTATAAGTAATTCGAAGTTTGACTTTACATCTATGGGATTTTTAGCTGCTTTATAATAAACATCATAATCCATAACGATCCCACTGTTGGGCTCGGGTCTCCTCTCACAATGTGAAGGGTAGGCTATAGTCCTCCACGGTGGCCAAGTGGGGATTAGTAGACTTCACATACCTTCGAGAACATTATGGAGAACTTTCGAGTGTGCAGGTTTCCTCACGATGTTTTCCTTCACCATTAATAGATCATTGTCTGCAACCGCTAATAAATTATTGTCTAATGTATGGGTATACGTTGCTTTGATAGAAATCCTACCTGAGTAATATGGGTCCGGGTTCAGTTCTGCGAATTCAGAGTCATCAGTTAGTCACTCAGGAAGTTCGGCACGGTGAATATGTGAGTTTTTATTTATGTACATTTTTCAAAGCTTTTATTTGACTTCCTATTTTTGTTAGTTAGAAAGTTGGTTTGGGTCAAATATAGCAAACTAAATTAGAATAACTTTCTCTTATCCTACAAAGTTGAAATTGGATACATGGCTTGAATTTCGATACCTAGGCATCTTTATGACAAATATTTGCTTATACTACAATCAGAGTTGACTTCAGATGAGAGAACTCTTTCATGTTAAACAGTATTTTTTGACAATACAAAAAAAAACTAATTTTTAGTTAAAAAGAATATTCCTACCGCGAGTATTCAAAACACCTGTTTAAAATTATATACATGACGAATATAGTATATTGGTTACAAACATTCTAGAGAGGTTATGTATGTGTAATGTTCACGTATTCTGCCACTTCGTTAGACATTCTTATTCTATAGCGGCAAATCCTCGGCTCAGCGCTTTCACTGAGACGCATGTAAAGGATTCAATGAGATGGATTGCTCATCATCGCTAATTTTATTGAGATCCATACAGCGGACTAGCGGGGCTAAAGATTTTCCCGTATTACTTGCAAGTACACCTTTTTATAATGATAGCCTAGTGGTTAGTATGTTGGTTTCCCGAGCGGGTGAGTTCGAATCCTGCACGTAACTCTAATTTTCAAAAGTTATGTGCGAATTGCAAGTTAATTATAAATTTGCTTCGGTGTAAGAACACATCGCGAGGAAATCTGCATACTCAAGAGTTCTTCATAATGTTCTCATCGGTGTGCCAATCAGCACTTGTCGGGCATGGTGAAGTATGGCCTTTGCACCTCACATTCTGAGAGATCCGAGGTTGAGATGACGATGACCCCTTTTAACAATGTCGACGATGTTACGTTTATTTGACTGTAAATTTTAACTAAACTAATCAACTATTGTCTCTATTGAAAAATATGTCACGATTTTCTTTTGAGCTTATTATATAATTTTTCTACATCGAAGGAAATCGCTAAATTTAGCTTTAGGTGCATGCAAAATATTACAGATTGAAAGGGATGGGAAAGGGAACGGTTAGGGTGGCTAATGTTGCGCGTAAGCATTAAGCCAGCCCCTTTAATTATCTGTGCTACGTACAAGCGAGAAAGTATATCCCATGTATGTTATATGTATAAACCCAATTCTGTTTTGATTTCTGTTTGTCACAAACCTATCAGATATGTTGTGATACACTCCAACAAATATCTTTGAATATTTAACAAAATAACTAAATGCTAATCTAAATATTTATTTAAGTAGAAAGCTAAGTAAATTTCTAAAGTTTGTAGGTCGTTAAAGTGTTTGATCGTGTTCCGGAGAACTTACGTCGAGCAACTTTAGATCCTTTGGGAAAACAACACCAGCTTAGCTCTCAAATTCATATTACAAGTACAGTTCAGAACGTCTTTAGAACGTATAAAGTTTTCCAATAAGATTAAACCGGATTTTATTGAGACGTATCAATCGATCGAGGACCATTGAAATTAATTATTTAAATATAATTTGAATACGCATTAATTAAGTTGTCTACAATTTAAATCGGCATACAAAACTGACGAATGGAGAGTTCGATTCAGTGAATTAATCGAATATAAATCGGTGTTCCAGAAATGTTTATATGGGATTAATCGTTGGGTCTGGGTCGGCTCGCCGTGCCGATCCTCGTTTATCACGAAACTCGGGCGCGATTCAATTAAAACCAGAGACTGACAGAGACCGGTCAAACGCATAAAAATGATAAAACACTGCTCAAATGTTCTCTCGCGTCCTTTTGTGTACCTAGTATAACGATTTGTTCGGTAAAATGAAGAAGTTATATAGATTTTTGTCGCTGCTATATTTGCGCAGCTATTTTGTTGTAAAGGAAATATACCATATTTATAACAATAGATATCCGATGAAAGTCGATGCCATCGCTCGAGGTTATTAATAAGTGTAGTATGAGCAACTTTTGTAATCTGAAAGAATAAGATTGGAAATTTTTAACCTCGCCAACATCCACATGTATACAGTAGGTACTAAAGAAAATGAATGCAAGGGTTTGTGATAAGACCAATAGAAACCAACACAGACATTATAAGAATTTTTGACTTTCTATCCGTCTGTACAATTTGTCACGAAACACGCCCAAAATAACTGAACACTACGTCTAATGCGACTTAGATCTTTGCAACTTTGATTATATTTTTAGAGATCTAACTTAAAAATTAGTGCATGTTCTATCTTGATACGTACGTATCGAAGGTGCGGGTAAAAGTTAACAAAATCACAAAGCAGTTAATTGAAGCACGCTTCAATATTGATCGGAAAATTCAATAAAATTAGTATCATTAAGGCACGGTTAAGAATTCCAATTGGTAGTTAAACTTTTAATTAATCTCAGGGTGTATTGAACAGCTGTAACTCATATTACGAAGGTCTTACCTCACAGCTGACAAATGTTCAGATATTACTGCTCCAGGCAAAACGTCTATAACTCGTACATTCCCATACGTATATAATCGTATCTTCAATTCAAAGGTATTTGATTAAATGCCGGAGCCACCGCAAGCACGCTCAGAAAGCGATTGTTAAATCTGGTGTAGATAATAAAATAGACGACATTTATGGCGCGAGCGTCAACTCACAGGTCGATCCGATTAGCCGATACCAAGTTTGCCGAACGTGTTTACGGCAGCTGAGCAACTTGTGTACTTTACCGAACCGCTGTTATTAGGATAGCTACTGTGTTGGTTAAGTGTAATAATTCATTGCAGCTGATGTCTAACACTATTACACTATAATACATTTGAATAGTAACCAAATATAATTTAACGTACATTGTCGACATTTTGTTCAATTTTAGTACATTAATACATTCTTGAAATTATAACGAGGTACAAAAGACCAAGTCATTAGATAGACAGTGAAAGCCTTCAATCATTATTATATAATTTCTGAAGTTAGGGCTCATTTCGTTGATTGTTTCAGCTGATAAAAGCGTATTTTTATAACATTACTTTAAGCAAATTGAGGCTTGTATATACAAAACCATATATTCTGAAAGGATTACAACCTTGCGTAGATCAACGTAAATGTTATTTATACTATGTTCAACGATAAACCGTTTCATTTTCGTAGCAACATTGTTCATAAACATAGGTTCATAGCTATGTGATTAAATAGACGCTTTGTCATGATAAGAGTATGGTCATTTGCAATGAATACATTGTCCCTGTTTAATGTTCGAGTTAGGATAGTCCTAAAACAACACTTCATTGCTTTTACTGCGCAGTATGATAGCGGGTACCGGTTCCCTGTTATCTACATTATCACCTAGTTTAGAATTTAGAGCTGTTATTACCGTTAAAGGAAATTTATCTTTCAACACGGTGTGTGATTTGTTTAACCATAGATTAATATCAATTTGCAATATATTGTAATAGTATTTTAGATTTGTATAATGTCAGTGTGAACGTTGCTATCTAAAAATTACAACATAAATATTTATGTAGTTCTTAAGCGGAAAACTGTAGTATAATGGTTTAGTCTATCAATTAACTCCTTAAAACGTTCACTGCGGCGCTGTTTTAACTATTCATTACTGAGATACGGGGTGTTTCGAACCATGTCCTAAAACTTTTATTGTGGTAGTAAAGGGTTTATTAAGAACCGTCACGAGTTCTAAGGAGTTCACAAGTGACACATGAACTAGGTGTTTTAGACCCCGTTTAGCACTTAACTTGTTAGATCATCACTTTCTACTCGATTCGTGTGTAAATTCATATTCTACCTAATTTTATTGTATTACAATGTAGAAATATCATACTAAAATTCAATTTAAACGCGTTATTCAATATAAAAACGTTAAAACAAGAGGCTATTAAGAGATGTAACGAATGTTGAAACAAAGCAACATAATTTATTAATGTACACAGCCTGTAGACCAGGCTTTGCGGCTTTGCATTGCTCTGTATAAATCAGGCAAGAAAAATCAATGAGATGCAGGAGCTTAAGGGTATTCCAGACGAGATCAAAGGTGTGAATAAAACAATAGTAACAGTTTCTTAAATTACAATAGCTCAATTAGATTGCGTTAAATTGAACGGAACTGTGTTACATGAAGCTAAATAAAGTTATTGATTTTTTTTAAAAGATTTAGATAATTGATAAATATGTTATTATATTGATAAATATAATATAAATTTTATTTCAAACACCAATGGCCAAGATCATCAGCCCTATGATAATTGGTGGACACTAGTAACACCAATAGCACTAGGGGTTCAACGCCGACCTAGAAAGAAGAAAGCTGAAAGAAAGAAAGATATATTTACGATCGCTAGCCTCTTTACCACCGTGGCAAAATTTTTCCCTGGCTAGCTTTAAAAATAAACATTAAAATGTTTTTAGCAATCAACGCGTCTTTGATAGCTTTGGTCTTACATACTTGCTATTTTACAAATTGCATGTATAATATGTGTTACAAATAATTTTATTAAGATGATGGAATATTAAAGAATGTCAATGTAAATTTAACCGTTGACAATTTGATTTATGGTATAATTTGGTCTGCAGAACGCGTGTCTAGTATAAATAAAAATTCATTTAGTGTTATATGAACTGTGTGTTACAAACCTTTATTTACGCTCGCCCGGTCTGTACATGCGAGTTGGTACGCTTTAATTCCACGCCCGCCGACAGGTGTCGCGTGGACGTTTTAAATTAAAAGAGTTTCCAACTTTTTGCGTTGTTTTTTATTTCTCATTAATGAGGTTCCTCGTTTAATTTGTTCCGTCACTGTGAAAGTTTTTTTCTTAATGCTACCTACTAATAATTTAATAAAACGATAAAATTATCAAATGTCTGAAAGGTGTTTTAGGTTTCCGATTACATTTACTTATAAAATCTGAGCTTAGATGTAGAAACACATCTGTGACCAACTTTCAATAGGAAAAATTGATAATTACGGATGCGTATTAAACAGACGATTAGTATAACTTACGTACAGGACTAACTTTCACTAACCGTTCTAACGTCCAGATTTCGCTTACTAGCGAATAATAACAAAGTGAAAATTTAATAAAAGTGTTAATAACACTTAATGCTAACAGAACTTACTATGTATTGTCTCTCCTACAGTCCTTTTCGAGGTTTGACACAGATGTTTATAAATAGCAGGGGATAGTGGCCTGCAAGCTCGTTCGCTATTTCTATTCCACAAAAAAGATAAGAAATTTTCTCTTCAGAAATGTATAATACAGATAAGAACAATTTAAATGATTCATTTAGATATTGCAAACGTCTCTTAGGTATTTAAGTTTAGTGTTTTCTCCAGTCGTTTCGAAGAATCATATTGAAAAACTAACAGACTTTAGATAACAGTGTCGATCTTAATTAATCGAGCTCACGTATCTCTTCTCACTAAAAACGTAAACTAGTAAATATCTTTAAACACAACATTATCAACTCATCTCATTGCATCATATTTTAATACAGTGTAACGGGTACATACTTTTATGTCTCATCAATTCACCGTAAAGTACATACTAAAATTCAAATACTTTTAAACAAGCACTGAAATAAAAATGTCAAGAGGCATTTCTGCTACTTAACTCAGCATTATAAAACTTTGAATCTTCGGTATTTCAAAGGAGGAAGAATGAATGACTCTATCCCTCATTATACGAAGTAAAATTATCTTAAACAGCGCAATTAAGATTACACTTCTGAAGTGGCCGTAATGACACTGTGGACAGGCCGTTTACAACATAAGGGCAGCTAGCTGCGAGCTTTATCTATTTTATGAAGTTTACTTGCATCAAAACGTAATTACCTATATGCGTATGGAATTCTCATATTTTCCAAGCGTTTTATGTATTCGAGCTCATAACAAAATTAAGTTATTGTTCTTAAATAACTTTGAGTAATTATGTGCTCGAATCAACACCGCATACCATCTTATAATAATTTGAAACTAAGAATTCTCTGCATTGATTCTGAATGTATGTAATCTTTCAGATTTTTCAAATATTATTTCTTCTATAACAAGTTCAATCTGCCACAGATACAAAAGTTAAAAGGAAACAAAGTAAAGAGAAAGTTTTTCTTGTTTTTTCATTATGAATTATGTTATCTACATCAGATACATTGATATTCCTCAGATTTAGCGTCGTACTTACCAGTAAGCGGCACACGTTTCAAATTGAAACTAAAAACAAGTCAGCGACAGAATTGTATCAGGGTGATTGATCTTACGATTGATAGAATCTCTGTAAGGTTAGGGTGTCTGTATATTCAAGCGCAACAGTTAAAGTGTTTTTTTTTAGCATTAACAACGTACTATTTACACGGCGGCTAACAGAGGATTGATTATCTCAAGTTGTCTAATCTATATGGGGAGTAAAATTTGAAATTAGAACTATAGTATTACTTCTTAATATCATTTCTTCTCAGCATCAATTTGAAATTGGAATATTTATCAAACATTAAATTATATTAAGTACAAAACAAATGTCCTGACCGCATCAATGTGCAAGCACCCTTATTATTTTATGGTAATCGTATTGCTCGTTCCCAGAAACATTTGCTTGACGAAAAACATTGTTAAACTTACCTAATATTGACTTTCTCTTAATTGACGATTGGTTGGCGTGTTTGACAAAGTTAATGGTTTTGTTTCTACTTCCAGCTTTTTTAGACAAACAGAACTCAATTTAGATTACAAACACTAGATTTGCGGGGAAAATTCGTTGACTCGGCCGCTTTTCATGTCCTACAGAAGTACTGGTTGTATTTTTAAAACGCAGTTAAAGATATACAAAATATACATAAAATACTGATACAATATATATAAAGTTATGCAAGATAAAGGTACACGATATGATAATAGAAAAATAATATACTATTAAGCGTAGTGAACACGTTTTTGGATTTAATTTCTATCTTCTTATTATTACTGTTTTATTCCGGAATTTTCAGATAATACATATAACAAGACTTGAAGAATACAAAACTAAAGTCTCTACAAACTCTCGAGTATTACGTAAGTTTTTACTCGAGTCTTTCTTAAGCATCGTATGTATGAAAAAAGTAATTATACTATTGCATTCAAACGACAAAACACTTTCATACATTGTATAAATAAGCATTATGTCGAAAAAGCTCAACTTTTATCATAATTTGGCATCAGGTATTGAATTTATAGTTATCGTTAAATCGAGTCTTTTTCGAATAATGAGCATCAAGTAAATTTTTCTTGCCCCGTTTTTTTAAAGACTCGAGTCTTTTTATAGCTTGGGTCTTTGGAAAGACTTGACTTTAGATTCCCGAGTCATTAGCGCACTGGATCTTGCATAATTAAGTTGCGTCTTTAAAATTACGATTCGAAATCCTGAATCCTTTGAATACTAGATAATATTCCATCAGATAATTCTAATTTGTTTCTTTTTGCTTATTACGTGTACAATACTTTTGGTTATTTTAAACGTCAGTGAGTCCAAGATAATTTATACAAATTAAAATATTCAATTACATTCATTAAAAATTGCACAAAAACATATATTCACACGCACAGACTAACATGACTTAATAAGACAAAAATTGTTTTAAGCAAAATAACTTCTACAATGATAACAAATCACATTGTCGGATTCGTAGATCCTCGCTGTAATCTTTGCATCCAGCCTTGATGACTTCCAGCTTCCAGAAAAAGCCGGATTCCGAAAGGATTATGAAAGCATGCATCATGACACATACCCTCATAAAGATTATAACGAAAATAGTTAATATGTACCGATACGTTTTGCTTTTGTGAAGAATGATATTGTAATGTTTACATTTCCAATTCGACATATAACTGTATGTTTTACATGGTAGTTTCATTAAAGCTAGTATGTATGAACCTGTGTTAGTGATTGTACGTATTAAATATAAATTATTATGTGTCGGTTATTGAACTTTGTGCCGATCTCTATATCAATCTCTCTAGATCAAATGTATTTTTATGTAAGTGACATAAAACGTCTAAAAATGGATAAAGAAATAAATAATTGTATGCGACTACTATGAATTCCTCACGTATTTCAATGATATTGCTACGTATTTCCATCAGACCGCCATAATAACATCAGATAAAACAAGGAGTAATTAATTTATAACGCATAATTGTGTTTCTTATGACGCAAGAACATTCCTTGCGTTGCGAAATATATTTCGAACTTTTCTATCATTTCTTTTGGTTCTTAATGAGTATTTTGCGTGCGAAGTAAAGCAGATCGTGGGGCGGTCGGTACCTACATTCTTGGGTGGCAGGACATAAATAGATCCCACGGCTTTCGTCATATTTGCTTTGGGAATTATGTCCCATTTACGACAACTCAAGTGGTACAATGATTACCATACTTAACCTCTATTTATAGAATTCTGAATTCGATTCCCAGCAAGGCAGAGATTTGAATGATGAGTGTAAATTTTTATTCTCATATAGGTGTGTCTTTATCCATCCCCTATGGCGGCTACGACACAGGTAACCTTAGTATTAGTCTTTAAGAGCATAGCGTTATTTATTTATTTAATAGATTATTAAATATGTTATACAAAATGGTATATGACAACGAAGTATATATCATGTAAGTTATATACTTCAATTTCAGTTTAGTGAACCTCCTCCATCAAGCTGTGATGTAGGTACTTAAAAATACAATCCGCCATCGATCAAGTCCTTCAAAAAAATGTAATTAACAAAATCCAAGCATTAAAGAGATCCCTTAGAGCAACTTTTTGTAACGCTACGTTTGCGATACACTCGGCGACTCTAACGCTACTGCCGCATGTTGCAAATACGACTAACCACTAAAAGTCGCTAAAAGATCGAAGAACGAGAATTGGAAAGATCGCTTACCACTACTTTTTGTAGCACTACACTCTTCGATATTGCATCTCATCGTTTACGAATTGCACAACTGTAACGCTACAAAAAGTAGCTCAGTGCAACTTATTTTGTTTAAAAATAAGCTATCATTACAACATCAAGTACATCGAAAATAAAATGTTTTTAATCCATTTTAATCGGTAACTTTATCGCCAAACAGCGTCAGACAATAAAAGGAAATTATACGACAATTAAAATTGTATTAACTGAATTCATTTAAAAGCTTAAAAACTGCTACACAGCTTTGCAAGGTCCAACGCTTTTGCGCGAATAGTGGTTCACAGTTCTAAAGGATTATTGGAAATTTGTCAGAGCCGCGAGTTCAATAGAGCATATTCGTAGTCATTAAAATATTTTACCGTGGTCGGGAGTAAACAAAAATGTTCAGGTAGGAAAAATTAGTTCGGTGCTTTGTGTGTACTGTTTATTCCCTCGTTCCGCAATTTAATAGTTAATAAAAGTGAATGAAAGAATATGTGTCAAACAATTTATTTTATCATATAAATTACTGTTACCTACGACTTCGCTCGCGTCATAAAAATAACAGCAACATAAAGTTTGTCGATTCGTTTCTATCATTGATTTCTAGACAACGCTTTGATGTTAAACACTTCCTATAATTTGGGTGAAATATACATCGTAATGGATTTTTCCACACAAATAAAATGTTTTTTCGCGGTAAAAAAAATCATACCATAACGACGCTCCGTTGCTTCGTGAAAGGTGAACAAACAAACACTTTCGCATGTATAATATTAGTTTAGATTTAGATATTTTGTAGCAAAGCGTTTTGAAATCATTATGTACCAATTGTAGTAGTAACTAGTAATGTGTTATTTTTACTGAATGTTATAATTTCAAAGTTTATATGTATGTCTGGCAAAACTATTAGATATTTTTTATAATAACAAAATTTATAAAGTAAATTAAATTCAATTCAATTAACAACAACATTCTCTATGCGGCTTTTTCTTTTTATTTTTGTATGGAATCTGTGTACGTAGATATTTAATGATATATTTAAATTTTAACAAGATAGGAACAAAACTACAATCAAAATGAGTTCTATCCAGTATAACATTTTTGATAACATAAAAATACGAAATGTATGCATTAGTTTACCTACACTTCATACGTGTTACTTTATAGTAACCCATATTTTTTTGTTATAAAATGAAAGTATGTTTTTATAACACTTTTTTGTCTTTTTTGACATTTTACACTTTGATTTTAACTAATTGGCTGATGTGGATGTTTATGTAATCGTGACGGTAAAACGTTTAAAAAAAGCAACTTTTTTCTTATCCAATCTTTATACCATACAAGTATAAAAAAATATCAAATATTGTAATTTAAGATTTAAAAAAAATCAGATATTGTTACGTCATCACCATAACAGCTGTAATTGATAGATTACTATACATTGAAGATAGTGGAGAAAATATGGCATAGACTCTATTTACTAATAATGCAATAGATTCCATCACAGAAAGTTCTATAAGTTTTGTATGTATGTTTGTTTCTGCCAGTCTCAGAAACAAGCTTTAATCTGACGTTATCAACTTACTTGTGTAAACATACCTATTCATTTCAAACAACGATATTACAGAAATAATAACGTGTAATTTAATACGCATCTAATTTGGTACTTGCAGAGCAGTCCAAATTGTGCCTATTATGTTCTAAGATGTAATATGGATAGCTGGGATTACGTTTGACAATGCTGCTTGTCGTTTAGGTATCGTATTATCCAAAGAATATGAGACGGGGTCATTGTTATATCTTAGTTTCACAGGGCAGCAAACGAGGGTATTGTGTTGCAGCTATCGGTTCTCAACGCAATATTGTCACAAAACGAGGAAGAAAGTTGATTGCGCTTTTGAATTGAACGAAAAATACTTAGTCTGCATTGCAGGGCACTTTGAGGAACGTTTTAGTTCAGGTATTATACCAATATTCAATTATTGTGTTTGGTCTGCGAGTGCTCTTTACAAATAAGTTTTATTTTTAACCAAATCGGTTGTGAATCGTAATGATAATCATTTCATCAGTTTATTTTTAAATTATTATACATTGCGCGTATAAATTAAAAAATCGGTGGTATCTAGGTCTGTATTAGTTACAACACATACTTAATATATTATTATAACGTCAGTCAATCTCCTGCATAAGTATAAAAAAAAATGGCAACTGGTTCAATGTTAAAACAAAGAAAACACGTACCGACTTCATCGAAATACGAGTAATGTGCGACTTTCCATTGAAAGATAATTTACTTGCTCTATCGCACACTGAATATATTTCGGAAATACAAGCCTATTGACATTGTCGGCACGGCTGCTGCGCTGCGCCATGCAAATGAAGACATGATGCCGGCGCGGGATGTTTATGTTACGCGGCGCGAGAACCCAAATGTAAAGGTGTAATGCAATGGTGCCTAACATCTATTTGTAAGCCACGCCTTAGATTAGAGATCAGTGATCTGTCGACAATTAGTTAAATTTTACTGTGTTTCACGTCAATATCTACCTATCTATCAGCCTTTGAAGGTTCACTACTGGATATAGGCGTCCTCCCGTTTTCGCCACTCAGACCGGTCCTGAGTCTACTGAATACTTAAATAGTACTTATTAATTAATTTGCACAGTACAATAATACTTTAACGCGCCAAAGCAATTTCTTCCAAACAACAATTTCTAGTCATATTGCGGCGGTTTTGGATGCTGACTCCAATCGAATGGTAGCATTCTAGGGTATCCTGAAAAGCGACTGAGTTGGGCCCTTTTGATAGTAAGACTGTATATAATGGTTATTTGTCACTAGTACTTTGAAATCATTACTATTATTACTGATGTTATCATCTGTCCTTGAAACCTGGCTAGCTATTACCTTTTTACGTGATATAAACTATTGTAAACTACGAGTGTCATAAATCGAAAATAAAGTATAAGAAATGCTTGTTAAATTGTATAAATTATACAGTTATATATGTATCTTACAAAATCATGGTTAATAATTTACCAGATTTGGTCATAATATTAAGAATATACATATGTTGTCATCAATTATCTTCACAATACCTATTCAAAGAGATTTTTTTTTTATTTTGCGTTCATTATTAAATCTATCAGTTGTATTGGGTACAAATACGCGAACAAGATTACAGCGACGAAAAGTGGCAGCAATATTTCCAGTGGTAACTATGTAAGTTGCCGTAAACACGTTCAGCAAAGTCAATATCGGCTAATCCGACTTGCAAATAACCGTGAGCGGTGTAGATACGGACCACCTTATTATCTTCGGCAGATTTAACAACCCATAACAACTTCGCTGTTCGTTATTCGCATTGAGCTTTCATACACAGCCTGAAAAAGTATTTTTCAAATTTGGAATCTTCTTTAGAGTACTTTTCCGAGTTTGATCTTTACACAATGACATTCTTAGTTTAAAAGACAATTTACGTTTCTACAATTTAACAGATTATCTACGTAATGTATATTTACTATTCGTTTTAAATCAATAAAAAGGTTTAAAGATCTTCATCAGGACTCATGTTGTAGACTATTAGAGGTAGTGTATGGACGCAAAAGAAATGAGTGAATTCACATCAATACAGTGAAAGACTAAATTACATCGCAAACATATAATACAATAGTTGGTTACTTTGGAGCTGATACCTAATCGGATATAATGTTAACTTTGAATGACTATGAGCAGGGATTTATCGCAAATTCGACCGCACTGATGCTCTCTTCTTTTTAGAGGTATACCTTTAATCCGTATTCAAAACAAACTCCTCACCGTTTCGTTATGAACGTCCGTAACATAGCTCATAGACTCTTAGCATTAATTAGTAATTTCGCTTTTTCGTACGTATTTGTACCGGCGATAATGTGGTGGAATAAAATCAAAAAAAAAAAACTAGGTACCTACCTCCCCTACATATAAAGTGGGGATAATATTTTGTTTCTAATGTACGCCACAGTTTGGAGTATCATTAGATAGGTCTTTTATATACATATAAAATGGAAATTAAAAAAAAATCAAGCTATACATATTATGAATTACAAAGAAAAACTATCATAATTAGTAATGGATTGTAAGTTATGAAGTAATAATTCATAAACTTACAACTATGGAACCCTACATATTTCATAACAATTTTTTTCATTATTTGTTAATTAAAACATTACGCCTCGCTGCTAAAGAGACGCATTACTTCGCTAGTGTCGTTAAACTCGTGCCTAAATAATAATAAAAACAACGTGCGACACCCTAACCAACCTACGTCATAATTACAAGTTACACACACACACACACACAAACTATATAC
>DWPA01003543.1:0-13944 GCA_018251375.1 Calpodes ethlius
CGAACAAATGTTCCAAAAATAGTGATATCACTTAAGTTACGGCCAAAGTAATGAAAAATAATATATTGTTAGACACGCTTTTTGAAAGAATTTAATGCTTTTGCATCACGTATGGCGAACGGAATTCCAGCTTTATTGCTAGCATGGAAAAGGAGGAGGTATAACATCCTCTTTTACGCTGAGGGATTTTAAGTAAGGTAAGTCCAGTGAGATCTCTTTAATGATTTATAAACTATCGACAAAAAACTCAGCCAAATATATGTTTAGCGACGCCCCATGTATGGTTCAGTAGTTTTGAGTTGATTGACCTTATTCGATAACTTGCAAATTCTAACTAGTCGTGAAAGTTTTCCTTTAAAATTCATCACTTACTTCTGTGAATTTTTCAAACGTCCAACACCAACACTTGAGTTGGTAGAGGGGGGCATGATTCTAACCAATATCAACACTTTAAAGTTTCGCAACATGTAATTTGCACTTTGTCATTGTATATTGTAATATATGTTGATACATGTAAACGTATACCCATGTCACAGCCTTTTAATACCAAAGACCTGCGCTATGCTGCGTTCAGTCTAACCCTAGAAAATTGGTCATCATTTTTGTTTATATTAATCTTTATTGAGTAGTATAATTGATGGATTAAAACATTAACATTATCGCGTTCGAGCGAGGGCGCCTCTTTTCAACCCTAAGTCTTTATTTTATTAAAAGTCGTTAATGTAACTGCAGGTATTTGTTACAAATAGAAAACTTCTGTACGTTTTCATATCACCACTTATGGAAGTATAGTTAGTTCTCTAATTGCTGTGTTATTTTATCTTTCCGTCGGATCAAAGGAATTTCATTTTGTTCATAACTCGAGGTCAATTGCTTTTGTTCAACATCGAACACGTAGAAATCCTTTCGTGTTTAGTGCAATAAATAACTATTACTTATTGTTACATAAGAGCATATTACGTTAGTTATAAATTACATGTTTTGTGTGCGGACAATACGATACGGGTTAGCGCCTATTCTATTCTATTAATAGAATAGAAGTTAATAAATGGCTATAGGATACTTACTATTCAAACATAGTTTTTCCAAGTAAAATAAATATTATATATAGTACTATAATTATTTTATTTATCTATATTTATATTAACTTACTGCTGTTCTATTTTCACATGCGTGCGAAACCGCGGTCAACAACTAGTACACTATACATCATTTATTATAATTAAATCCGTAGCTTAACTCGTAATGACCCTGGCTGCGAATGAGAGTCCCTGGTTCTATGTTTTCCCGAGTATTGGGCATTAGTGTTGTCTTGTATTGACTACGTCATCGACGTCACAGCGAAACAAAGTGCGGGCTATATGTGTTAGTATTTTTTTTAATAACTGGTTATATGGTTTATAATCGCTGTGTGTAAAATAGACACGGTACGAACTGTCGTCCAAGTAACAAACGGCAACTTATTGAGGCGTGCAAGGAAAATGTTTATGAATAAACTAGTGATCCGTTCTCACTTTCCTTCGGGAACAATAACTTATAAGAGTAACAGTATACCTTAAGCCATATGTACCTATGTAAATATGCAAGTACTAAATGGTAACTGAAATAAGGAGTGAGCATATGCTTGACACTATATTTCCTTCAAGATGGACGTCAAGGTTAATTCAAAACTAACACTCGTATTTCCGACGAGAACAAAATTTACCGGAATGCAACGTATTATGGATGACAACAATTCAAGTATCTTCTTAAACAGTGACGTAGTGAAATTCATCCAATGCTGTAAATACAGCTAAATAGAATAAAATCGCGCACAAATGTAATCTACAAGGAAAAGATAAAAAAGACGCAAAAAGATCCAAATGTATATTTCCTATTGATAGTTATGGATATTAGTTGATGTTTTTTTTTTCTTCTATTTACTTATATTTTGCTTTGCTATCTCGTGCACGATTTCTTTATAATTTTGTACACATGAAATCCTTCGAGCAGAAAGGAAGTTTTCTTTTTCAATATATATTAGCTTTGTTAAAAAAAATTCGTTATATATTTATCACTTAAAGATATTCTGAATACTCTCTGAATCTCAGGACATGGAAAGAATATATCTAGGTAATCAATATATAGGCTCTTATCCTATTACTCTTGAGAACATTTACTAAATTCCATTTTCTATTCCATTCATTTCACACCACTAAAATCATATTTCGATAATTACGGTAACATGCGGGTAGACCTATTATTTTGTGCCAGAAGAATTCCAAATTCAAATTACCATTTCAATTTTGCAGCTAGGCAGGAAATGTGAGTATTATAATTTAATTATAATCTAATTAGCGAACTGAACCAATACGGGTACAATTAAGATTGAAAATATAATATAGTATACATCACTAAATCATAATGTAGAACTCTACTGGTGATAGTTGTGAAGATAACCTCCTACATACAATCTCATCCAAACATTACCTCTTTATAATATTAGTATTGATACAAGAAATCAGAATGTACGTACTATGTCTGTTACTTGCAAAGACACGTAAGGATATCTATAGCTACATTTGAACGTTCACAAAACCCATTTAGCGCATACGTGCCATATGATATTTAAAAACAAAGGCCACCAGATCGCACACACGTGTAGCTTTGAATGCGTCTAGACGACATAAACACAGAACTCAGAACCTTTTGCCGTTCAAACACTCGAAGCTAAATACAAGCTCTCTCAACTGATGCTATTTTACTTTGCATTTCACATCCAAGTGATGTTGTAAATGAAATTTACGATACTAATAACATTTTATGGGAGTATTTGATGTATAGTAATACAATTAACTGGATAATCATGACATAAATGCGTTCAAGGAGTGAATGAGTTGACAAGTCTAAAATTTGTTTTTTAGAACGATCATTTTAAGTTTATATGTGGGTATTGGATGTGTAAATCTTATTTCGTAATTTAATTTACTTCGTATGAAATTATATTAATTTGATGGATTTTTCTATAAAATTATGATATCATAAACTAAAACAAAATTATAAATTATCGCCTTAAATAACATTCTTTTTCGACTTGATTTATTACAGACTTGTACGAAAAGAAAAAGATTTTTTCCCTGCAATAATATTTTCTAGTGCCGGAGACATATGTACTCAATCACACCAAGACATTACGTTCCATCAACTACTAAATCTACCAACAAATATTCAACCATAATTAAACTGCAACCATTAATCGAACTGGGTACCCTACAACAGCTGCCTGCCCAGCTGTCACTGCCATTGAAACAACAGAACTATCTATTATATAACACAGGAGACCTATTTATTAAACATGCTGACTATAACGAAAGACATTCTGTAAACAATCATCGAATAATTGCGCAATAAACAAACATTAATCGGACTAATCACAACGTCGTTATTCATAATCGTACTAGTAAATTTCCATTTGCTAATAATTATTAATTATGTCAACAGCATACGCACTATAAATGTCCATTACATTACGTCTATTACATATGATGGATGCGACCGTTCGCGGGTTCCTCCTATCAAGCTCCACATATTACTTACTATGTAACACTTGATATACGTAAGTAATTATAACATAACACATTATAACAAAAGATAAAGTTACAGTAATATAATAGATGGAACATCTGGTTAAGAAACTATACTGAAGGTACGGCATTAAAGACAATATTATACATCGTTTAAATAATAATGCCAATTTCGAAGTGTGAATCTATCTATCTATCTGTCGACTATTGAAGGTATATAATAACAAAAGATACAGTTACAGTAATGTAATAAATGGAACAACTAGTTAAGAAACTATAGTGACGACACGGCACTAAAGACAATTATACATCGTTCGAATAATAAAACCAATTTCGAAGTGTGAACATAGTGTGTGACATAGGCCTCCCCTAATTAGCGCCACTTCAATCGGTCCTAAGCTAGAAGTGTCAATAATGCAAAGTAAAGAAATGAAGTGTTAATCAAATACACATGAATCGAAATCACTGAATCGATTAAAATATTTGTAGTTGATACACTAGATGTTATAACAATACCAGTCGTTAACGAATTTGGTTAAATGACAAAAGCAATTTATAGAACATAAAATATCGTGCTGTTATGTTATTTTAACGAATTGGCAATTATGTTAAAAATATATTTACACAGTAGAATTTTATTAATGGATAAAATTAAAATGCGATCCCAATGACGATCTTCTAACAAATATTGTATAATGAAGTGGTTTTACCAAAACAGAGTGGTCCGCTGTTAATATTGTTGGTTGTTATATAGTTTGATTGTGATTGAGCACTTTCAAAAATATTAGCTATTAAAATCACGAGCAAAGGTATACCCTTTGCTCACAAAAAAAAATGCTGCCATTTAAGAAACTCATATTCATTGAACAGTAGTTATGAGCGTGTAGTAGTTAAATAACTGGAAATAGTCTTGGATAAATAGTATTTTAAGTATGTACTATGACAAGTATCCTATTGAACGACTCGCATGTATCCTAAACCAGCCAAATAATCTTATCCAATGAAACAGTGACAAAGTTGTGTAACAAAGAGATAGATAGAAGTTATACTGCTAGTAGGTACTTTATATTAATGGTGCTTATCTGTGCTGTCAGTCGTCTGTGCTGGGGGCACATGTGAGTATCAAGAAGCTGGTACATATTTCGGGCAATGGCCCGAGATATGATTGACGTGGCCATCGCTTATTTATCAATTATAAACCGATATCAAGCACCGAACATTCGATTACGTCAATGACAGTTAACGCGCTAGTTGCAATATTGTGTCATGAGGAAGTAATCAACGCTGACGTATAGGAATTCGATTAATGGGTTGAAGATGAAAATTTCCTACCACGTGTGTGAAGTTATAATTTTATAAACCTTGATGTCTCTATAGTTTATATTAGAATTTGATTCCTTTTGAGGGTATGTAAAATCTAAATCACGACATTTAGTCTAAAAGTTTGGTCTATAGAATGAGTTGAGCTGTGTTTAATACGTTAACTAGAAACAATATAAAACGCATTCACGCGTGTGTTTGTACAAATCTCACATTTCAATTTGGCGTTCGCAGGTGGTCCACAAAACAAACGATAAAAAAACGTATTATGTTCATGGTAGGGACCGAAAATCAGGATCCCTCGCTTCGCAGGTAGATTCAGTACAAATGGGCGATGATGTGTAATAATATTATTGGCAATAGTGTTTACCTAGCTAGGTCAAGAGCAGCTTGCATTCCAGCCGCCACGATCCACCAGGGTGGCGGCGTGTACATCCGCTGCGGGTGGACCAGGCGAACATGCACCGCGATCCTTCCGCTCCCAGTCCCAAACACCAGTTCACTTAAATTGGTCAAACCACGTTCAACGTCAACACACTGTCATCGTTCACTACCTTATCGACCTATATAACCGATAACGTCAAGTAAACCGTTTACCAACTAAGACTTATTTCCGCGTCATCTGCGGGTACACGTTCAGATCGATATTAAAGTTTTTAACGTCAAGTGTCCGAAAAGTTTCCACGTACGAAAACCAGTAAAGAAAAATCGGGATTTAACCCTATAAAGCGAGAATTGGAAGACAATCAGTGATTCGAGTGCGGTAATAAAAATATTCAAGCGATAGAAGAGCGCGATCGAGAACGTCCGGACTTTTCAAAAAACTTTAGGGGAGTCAATAATTAGAGGGAGCGACCGGCTGAATGAGGAGAATAAGGGTTGTTATGGCGGCAGCGGTAGGGTCGATAAACTTTTTGTGCGAAGGGCCAAAAATTTACCCGCAGACGAGTCGGTATCGAGGGCAGGGATAGCTCGGGTAGCGCGGTAGGAGAGTATCGGCGCGCATGCAAGGGTAGTCGCGAGACGTGATCGCGAGCGACGCGAAGCGGTCGATCAGTGCGTCGCTCGGCTCTGAACTGACGTCGCCCGTCGGTCGGGAGCTACGAGCCACGGAGTTAGTCGTCGGTACGCCAGCGCCCGCCCCCGCACGCTCAGTGCTGCCCTGTGATAACGTACCTTACTGATGCTAGGCGTCCCGACAACACAATCGCATCAAATTCATCGTGTCATAAAAGGCTTCCGTGACAGGGCTGATCAAATACCTTTTATACGATATACGACTAAGAAAGCAAAATTGCTTACTTTATTGTGTTGATACGAGAAAGTTTGACATAGAATCGGGTTTGTTTCAAAAACTTTTATAGGGCGTAAATGCACACAATAAAATTACAGAAACAGATTTAAACAACGTAAGATAAAAAAACCAGACTTTTCGCCACATAGATTTATTTAATGACAAATTACTATATTTTAAAGGTTAAATAAGTGACTAAATGACAGCTACTAAGTAAATGGCAACTAAGTCTATAGACAGCAACAACAACAGTCCATAAGTAAATAACGCTGAAGTATAGATTTTAAGTTGCAACTCGACGCTGAATCGCGTGACGTAATTAAATTCCAATTTAAATGATTACTGCAACGTAAACAACCGCCCATAACTACTTCGAATATTTTCGTGAGCAATATTGTTTTCATGACGTGTTTATTAGTCTGCTAACGTCTTCATTTGAACGTATGATACTGAAAGCATCAATAAACGAGTGGACGGCTAGTAATTAGAACCTCAGGAAAATTGCGACGACTTTATGAGAATTATAAAATATTGCATCAACATAATTGCTCGTTCAATAAGAAACCATAACACAATTAAAGTTTATTTTTCAACAGAATATAGACAAATAATCATCTGTTCATATTTAACCATAAGTTTACATAATGAAGAATACTCGTACTTGTATTATTTTTAGTAGTTCAAATAATAGGGACCTTTTAAATTCTTCATGCAAGTGCTTTATGCTATGCTAATATCAAGATAAACCCATTCGACTTCTAAATAAAGATTAGAAATATACATATTGGGTTAAGTTTAATAACGACCATCAAAATGTTTTTCTTGTGTTCATCAGGATGTTTTGTTGTCTGTGTATTGAGAAAAAAAAACCGGCCAAGAGTATGTCGCATCAAGCGTACTGTAAGGTTCCTTAGTTGTAAGTTATCTATTGATTGTTATTTTTTAAGCTTACATAGCTTTGATAGTTTTCGTATTAATATCCATGTATCTAAAACCTAAAATGATATTTTTTTGAGTTTATTTTATACATACATATACTCATGTCAAATGACAGGCTTCTAATACTGAGGGTCTCTGAGGTAAGCCGCGGAGGGATAATCGAACGTGATGAAATTACAAGAGCCCGACATTAATAAAATTGTGTATATATTTTTTTCGATGTTTTCTGCGCCTCTAAGTATTACGACTTGATGTGATTTTGACATTAGTCTTGATTAATCCAAATCTGGCATTAGGTATTTGATAAGAACATTCTCGAACACATCTGGTACGCACCTTGGAATCAAGTACAGCGCATATTTTGCACAGATGGGACTGCATTTTAACATTACCAAAATTTACATTTAAACGAAATTTACAATGTAAGATGAAGAAACTTCTCTCAATATTTATGAGATCGTTTTTATCGGCAATTCCTAAAATGGCGCGCAGTCTAGACTAAGAAATCGAACCATGTTTATACAAAATTTTTGAAGGATCAACATCTGAGCAAATTGTTTAATATTTATAATATTTTATTATTAAAATCAGTAAATGGCCTTCGTACATATCTACATCGTTTCTCTTGGCCTTGAAAGATAATTAAAACTGGACCGAGCTTGCTTTTGTAAAATAGCTAATGTAAGATTATTTTAAGGTTAACAGCAAATCGCCAAACCGGCGTCACATCGGCAAGTAGTCCTCAGGCGCCGCCTATATCCTAGGTCACGATTACTTTGTCCTCAGCCCTTCGGAGTAAAAAAATAATATTTAAAACCAATATTCATTTAAAATAATATTTAAAACAAATATTATCTTATACTGGTTGATTAAAAAGCAATTATTTTACTACTATAAGAGCAATTTAGTTTGTTTTGGTTGTTACCAGGTAGCGCTGTTACCCACTTCACGTTAATCAATACTCAATTATTAGAATGAGCGCCATCTATGAGCAAAGCTTTGCACTATTTGAAATATTGAAAATTGTCTACCACATAAAAAAAAACCTGCGTTTCATTTGTATTAAATAATAGATAACGAAATAAATAATATACTATAAAGAGATGTGGCATATAGTTACAAATCTAATATTTTAGTGAAGAGCGTACATTGTAACAACTTTATAAAAGACGAGGTAACAATACAGCATATAATATTTATCTCACACGTTACTACGTCAGAAGCTTTACCCACATAAGAGGGGTACCCTTTCATGTGGGTAACGTATTTAACCATGCCTTATGATAGTAGCATCGTGTTAAATATTAATTAGAATATGTAGGAGACTATAATACACGCAAATTTAAGCTCTGTAGTAGTGTAAGAGATCTATTCACATTGTTAGATGGGGTGCTGCTCAAAGCTAAGTGAGATGGAACAGTGTAAACCATGTTAGCGTAAAACAAAACGGAACCACGACACTGTTCCAATCTGATGAATAAGTACTTCTAGTATGTGGAATACAATCATTTATAAGCTTAAGTACTCTTTGACATTTGGCATAATTTCTAAGAAAATCTAAGAACTGATACATAGCTCCGAAGATTATGTGAAGGAAAATAGATAAAATTGGCCATAATAGATAGGCAAACATGCAAGAAAAATCGTAGTACAAGAGGGTGCCCTTAGGTTGTTCGAAATCCATATTTCTTGAAGCAGGTAAACTAGACCTCCATCGTAAAATAGTCTTCTCAGTTGAGTCTCTCCAGGCTTGACCTTTTTATTTGACATCAGCCTTTACAGTTTCACGCGCATCTGATCTGGATATGGTGCGTGTTGGCCATCAACAAAAGAAGCAACAAAGAAGTGCAGGAACCTAAAACCTAAATGGACGTGCTTACAACGATTACTTACTACGAATGGAGCAATTTACTACTACACTTACTATATATCAAGAACTAGGGATTTAATGGAGAAATTAAGGGTCACTCGGAAACAAAATATCGTGAAGTAGCCTTACATGGAGGCAATTATAATGAAATTAAATAGGTTAATGTAATGTAATTATTGCGTGCTTTTTGTGTTATGAGTTAAGTATTACGTAAAAGTAGTTTTTTTTTAACTTTCTCTATTCGAATTGTAACCGTTTGACTTGCACTGTTTGTTGGTATTTTTAATTAGGTCAAATCTTGCAAGTTAAATTAAAACTACTTATTCTTATCCTATGAAGTTGAAATTTGACGCACTGCTTACGATTCTATAAGAATACATCTTTATGATATTTATGACTAGTACCTATGACCTGATACTTAGGGTGGTCTCAAGACGCGGGAACTCCTCAATGATTATCATCAAGGTTACCAATATTTTGTAGTTTTTAACCATTTGTTTATTCTATCAACATTTAAACTGCAAATTGACTGAACTATTGTTAACTTTGTATACTAGAAGATGCTTAATAGTTTATCGCAGGGATGTAAATCTTTGTTACTATTGGTCTGGAGTACTAAAGCGATGATCTATATCTTATTAAGAGAATATTCGGTTTTGCGACAGATATTGTAAATAATCCTTAATTGCTAGTTCTCGCTATGTTAATTTAGTTATATTAATGAAGCATGCACATTTTAATCATGATTATCCTTAGCAACTAAAAATATAATACTGGATTTTCTGATAACATTGCAGGAGCCTGCAAAACTTTCAAAATGCGGCGAATACGCTATTATCCGAAATTGCAACTTTTTGAAAGTTGAACGGAAAATTTTCGTGTGAAAGAATTTGTTCGGGACCAAGGGCCACTGCACATGCGTAGAATCAATAATATCGTTAACTAAACAAACATTAATAAAACTATTGACGCTACTTACTTCCAGACTAGACTTAGACCGTAATTAATTATTATTATAACCTTAAACTACTATTGTAGTATTAATATTGATTTATTATGTTAATGACTGCAGACGTTTAAATCAACTACGCCCAGTAATTTGAGTAAATTAGCTATACAGTTGTTGGAATCAATCAGAGTAAGTCAAGGTTCTGATGCTAAGGCGATCGTGAGACACGTCTCAAGTATCGTGGACCGACGTATTTAAATTATTTAAAAGTGAATAGGCTCGTCGGCTTATGTTACCTATGACGTGTTCAAACCCGTGTATATATTTCATTCTCTTTAACCTATTAAAATAACCGCATTCAAATAAGTCAATGTTATCATATACGTAGGATGTATATATTAAGCACGTCATGTTTATTTTTATAGACATCCACCTGAAAATATTATAGCGGTATTCTTTTTTTAAAAAAGAAATAGACTTGACAAAAATTTAAGCATTAACGTTAAATGGTCGAAAATTATATGCTGTTAATTTAAGACCGGCAAAATATTCTCATTTTGGTGGTATCGTAAAAAACTGTCAAATTCACTAATAATGTGATGAATTGCGCAATTGATATGTTTTAACAAAGTATAAAATATATTAAAACCTAAATTTATATTGAACCATATCATTGTTGATCCGTAAATGAGTGGAATCTTGTATTTTATTCGTCACCAGTGGCCCAATACGGCTTAGCACGTGTGCAATTATGGTTTAAAACTCACAAACATTACCGCTTTATTATGTAAGGATTCAAATGGAATCTTCCCATATAGGTAAATGAGAAGTTTTTGTCAGTGAAAAGTAAAAAGTGGCCTCGGTTACTCTCTAGACTCCGAAATATCTCCACAACGACCCTCTGTTACGCCGTAAAAGACGGACAAACAAATAAACAAGCACACTTTCTCATTTATAATATAAAGTATTGATCCTGATACTTTCGCGCTCACTGAGAGAAATCCAAGTTCACAAAGAATATCGGAAAGGTCAGTACAATTACTTCTCGTGTCATAATTTATATTTCATTTACAATATTTAGATATGTTAAGATCTGTCTTATATCTATACTATAGTATCCATAGAGGATTACGTCAAAAACCATTACCGCGTGTTCAATGGCGTGGCATGGCATTGTTTTGAAACATCATTTGTATTTTAAATGATGTTATATTATTATTGAAAACTATAAAACACTCAGAAAACTTTCCGATGTTTAAATATACTTATATTAATACTAAATAAAAATAAACGCGACATTATATTGGTATATAAATATATTGCATTGTATGAACAATTGTGCTTACGTAAATCTCTTAGTTCATAAAACAAAATTAGTTTTTTTTTTAACATTTCGATTTTTCTCTCAACCATTCCTACACTACAGCTGAAAGGAAAATAATATGTTTAATATATTAATTAGTATTCGTCATGTTAGTGTAGACTTTGTACAAGGGCAAAACAGTTAAAACTGAATGTTATTAAAGAGAATGTTGAATTAAGTCAATTTGATTTTACGGGCTACGCTCACAAAATTATATTACGACTCGAGCTCTACGCTCAACGTGTATAAGAGGTACCTATTTAGTTTAACAATTATATTACAGTACAAAAGAAATTGTTATGTTGTTATAATCATTATTAAGAAAACTAATTTTATATAGACCGATAATATAAAACTTACTTGCAATTTCATGTGCAGCAACATTATTTTCATACTAATAAATTTTTTTACCCCCCCCCCCCATCCGATTGCTACCCTTCCCATTTTGCGCTTTGCGTTATCTGTCACTCAAAGTTAGAGTCTTATTAACTACTGGTTCGTTCAACATCCAAAACTGAGCCTTGTGTTTTATCCATTAGATAAATCACAAACTTCCCACGTATATTCCTACTTAAGTAAGTTCGCAGCTACACGAGGCGATAATTACTAACGCCTTGAACGCAAAAGTTTGGTAATTCAAATGTAACCATTGATTTATTAACTTCAGGAACATAGCAATTCATACTTTATGTATAACATATTAACAACGATCCGTATTGTTAATTAGCACGGATATTCTAAGAAGGAACCTCTTACGACGGGATTTTTTTTATTTATATATTTAACCTTTAATTACGACAATAAAATATCGGGTCCAAATGGCGAGCTTCATTCTCTACCAGCTATCCCATAGGACTAAACAGAAATGAACGAAGGGATTCCGGGTTCGATAAAAAAAAATGTAGGAATATTTTTGTCTATCGTTAAATTATTCAAAAGTGACACGACTATCAGACAAACAAAAAGAATCAACAATTTATTTACATATATTAAACTTGTAACTGACTGTTATATCGACCTTGAGGCAAAGCCTTTTCGCTAGGAAACTGAAATCTTGACCACAGATTTTTTTTTCTTTTTATAGAGGCTTCATATTTTAATGTTAAAAGTAAAAATTCAAATGGTTCATTGAACGTTTGAACTCATTTACCGTTCCAGTGATGATAATGAGAAATTATTGACTTCGCATTGGTTTGACATACTAGCAACATTTCAATAATGTCTGCGAATGGATAATCTAAAAGATTTCATTTTAGTAAGTATACAAGCATACATACGGGTGTAAAAACACGTCTGGATTACAACACAATGCTACATCTGGTAAATTAAGTAGCCGGCGAGCCGGTCTCAGCGGTCAACAGGACAACGTTAACGCAAGGTGAAATTCAGTATGTACAAGAGAATGGCTCCTACAAAGGATATGACGGGTGACCCCACGAAGCCTTGGTGGCGCTTGCGCATTCTAAATACAAATTATCTTTAGTGCTGTGGGAAAACTTGTATAAGATAAATTCGTTTGTCAATTCGATTTTCAAATTTCGGTTGCAGTCGTTGAATGTTGCGAATAATTTCTCTTTCATTAACATACAAATCAACTTTCATGGCAGTAGGTCTCACACAATAGAGATTTTATCCATTTAGTGAATAGACGTACAGTTCATATAAAATTCAAAATCAAAAGGGGTCGCATTCAGAGAAGAGGGGAGACAAACCATACAAGATTTTTGTTGATAACACTGTATGTAGAATAAATTTATTAAGTCGTGAAATATTTCGAGAGGACTCACTTAATAAATTAAATAAATAACTAATACATTAAAAGCATATATTTGCAGACGAGTCACTGCAATCCTTCTTTTAAGTCTCTGCCACATCTCTGTTAATTTGGTCTTAACGGCAGCGCGCGATCGAGTTTCAATTAATGTCTTAAAAATGACTACATTAATGAAGTTTTTACAAATTTAACTTACTAAATTTGTAAGTCAGCTAGGGAATTAATTAGCGCGCTAAATTGTTGGTCACATTTGCATGGTGTCATTGATAGCGCGCTCATTATCGCGTTAGGCCCCAAATGTGGCCGCGACATTAAACACCACAAATATTTCACAGTTTATTCCACAGTAAACTCACGTAACTGACGTCGGGAATAAACCAGACGCACAGTGCCCAGTGACCTTCAACTGCAGGAACCTGGCGCCATACCCTTCTACTCAAAACGAACAAAAACTCATTGTAAAGTTTAAAAAAGGCGTAAAGGGTTGAAAATTTTGTCAAAATCACGTTTAAAATGGCCGATTAACAAACATACGAGCGATTGGTAAGTGATTATAACAGCTGAGGGATATTATTATATCAAAGATATCACTTATGCGTTACCGTCCAAGAAAGAAAACGTGACCACTGCCTCAAGTAATAACATGGTAGGTAAACTGCAATAAAGAAAACAATATCTATAAAAATATGTTTGTCTGTATGAATCGTAAACTATGCATTTGATCATGTGATAATCTTTAGCAAAGTTGTTGTGTATGAGCCCACGAAGGTTTCTCAGTTGGTCCGACCAATTTTGGACAGATGGCGTTTTTGGCGTAGCAACGCGCGCAAGGTTCAGCTAGTCAATAATATTAATATCATAATAATAGTATC
>DWPA01003544.1:0-13943 GCA_018251375.1 Calpodes ethlius
AAAATAATATTATCTACCCATAGGCAAAAAATTCGCGTTAACTTAGTAAAAAAAGAAATGTATAAACTAAAGGAACGAATCTGATTAAAGAACAATCTGGTATCTAGATTTTTCAACAGGAAAAATACCTTTATAATATGTCAGACATAAAATGCTGATGTATTATGTGCTTACATTTATCTGCGTTTTAAGTTTACTCATTGTGCCCTTATCGTTTTCATCAAGTACAATATACAAGTGGCCGTGACCCGCGTTCGGTCACACTGGCTGGGTGGTGGGGCCGCTCCTAGAACGTAGGAGGGGGCAGGGTGGAGAGTTCAATAGAACTTTACGAATTTACTTAGTAACCATAATCTCTAATAGTGTTAGGAATCATCGCAATTACTTACAATAACCAGGTTATTTATGTTACGAAACAATTTAAGTATTAAGAGCGAATGACGTCGCATGACCTCCGGCAAGGTTGCCCGCTACTTCCCTGTGTGCTCAATCTGTTATTACGTAGCTATGTGTTTTAGGTAATAAAATACAATTTACAGCGGCTTTGATATTTTAGAGGTTAGGATCCAGTAACTAACATTCATTTAATTTGCTAAACTAAGATGATAATTCGCTACCGGCTCACTGTTGTTATGCCATGCAATGTGTTTCAAAGTATGTCGAAAGCAATAAAACAGAACAAATAATAAAATTTCGTCGAGAATCCGTACTAATTCTCAACCCTACCTGGTTGCCTACGAAACAATTGACCTTGTTACAATGTAGGATTTGATAAAATGGTAGCCGCCATAAAATCCGTTCGTATTTTTATTTTTCCATTGCCTATTGTTATTTAATTTATTATTTTGATTAAAAACAACAATCGGAATTATTGTTTTGAACATTATATTATTATATGGAGGATAGACTTGAATATAAATCCTTAGGATTTTCTTTATAGGTAACTATGTCAGATGATATTAGATATCCTTTTTGTTATACTCCTTATCTGTTAAAACCGAATCGTAATTTACATATTGTCAGCTTCGGACGTCTTATGATTAATGATGCCCTTGAAACCTACAATGTACAGAGAATGTCAAATTGGCTTATTTTAAGCACAAAGCGCGATAAATAGCATGATATACATCGCATGCGAATATCAGCAGGAAGCAATTTGTTCTTGCAGAAGGTTATGGTGATAACACAATGTACGCAACAATTGACACACGTAAGCGAATTTATCCTTCATGAGCTCGGTAAACATATGTCCAGCGTATTTTACATACATGTGTGTATTGGCTAGCTTCATAGACGTCTTCTCCAACATATCTATCTATCTATCAGTCTTTAAAGGTCCACTGCTGGACATAGGCCTCGTCTAATTTGCGCCATTCAGATCGGTCCTGAGCCTTCTGAATCCAGCGAATACCCGCTGTCTTCTTCAGGATAGAACAACATAAAACAGGATAACATATATAATATCTAATGTCTCTTCATTTAGATTTTTAAATATTACGTTTGAATAATAGAATAGTATGAATCGACTCTAGCTTCTCAGATATTGTTTTCTGCCATGTTGCTATATCTGTATTTAGGATCTCTACTTATGATGAAATAACATTAACATTTATCAGACAGAATATCCATACTAATATTATAAATGTGAAAGTGTACTTATTTGCTTGTCTGTCCTTTATTCACGGCGCACCGATGCGTCGTTATGATATGACTTTATGTCTATGGAGACAGGAAGCTGGAGAGCTAATATATGTATGTGAGATTTATTCATCTTAATTGCACGCGTGCAAAGCCAGGCACACCTCTAGTCTATAATTGAGAAAAACTATTTGTGACGATAGTTATTTCTCAATAGGCTCCACAACAATAATTGCATTTTATATTTGTGTGTCTTTGTATATAGTTTCAGGTAATCTTACAAATGGCTAAAGCCATTAAGATACGGTTTTCACTGTTCAATTGTAGTTAATGCTTGTTTTATTTTAAATTATTGTAAATTTAAAGAATCCTACCTACAAAATTTTTTTTGAATTAAAATTTAAATATTATTATTTATTGTAACAATGCCTTTATGAGCAAGGGTACTGTTAAAGGTTTTCCAAAGTAAAACGAAATCGGTACAAGTGAAATAAATTAGAAAAAGTACGGAACGCTATCATTCGAATATAAATCGAAGTTTATTCTTTAACTAACGTTCAGCTATCTTGACCACTCCCGCTGTTATTTAATTCTATTGACATCTTAGGATTAACAGTGTGTCTAAACAATCCTTATACTATATAGTTCGGTCACTTTCAAGATTCAAGCGGTCAAACGTCTAATAGAGTCAATGATAAGAAATAGATTTATTTCGACGTCCTTGTACTCTAATAGGTAGAATCCCTGTTGGTAAAGCGGTCTAGGATCCGATTCTCGGCCAAAGCACATTTATATAGCAGATAAATTTTTGGACTTATGTATTTAAGATGACACATATAATCTTAGTGCGAGAATGTGATGTCTGAGCCTGTGTTACGTTTAAACATCTAGTCAAACAACTTGGGACGCTGTTGTTAATTGGGTTACAAAATTTCTTGACAAAAAATCTTTCATTAAGTTATTCGGGCAATTATTAGTTCCCTTAATGGGGTTTCCCAGATCTATAATGAAACAGTGTAATGGATACTCATTCAAGCCTTCTACTTAGGAGTTGTTTAAACATCGGGGCAAGTCCATCTGAATAAATTTAACAATTTTTGATTGGCTAAGTAAATAAAAACATGGTCACGTGAATGATCTGTTGGGTCGATGTTGGTTGGGGATTCGCGAGCAATCAGGGTACAGGGGTCGCGCGCACCTGCGCCCGCGCCTCTGACTTTGCCAGATAAGATACGACTATTATTTTGTCACTGCTATCGGCCCAATGTCACACTGACCTTAATGACACCGAATGACGCGCCGTCACCACGCGTTCGTCGCTCTGACCTTGCGATGCTTATCTAATCTGCTGTTCGCGAAAATGTTGTTAGCATCATTATTTTTCATAACAGCAGACTCGTTTTCCGAACCAATGTCAGGGGGATTTTCTGATAACGTCAGGACAAGCAAGGATGAGTTTGACCTTGTTTTGAGAATTAATCAGACAGTAGGTACGTAGATTATCCCCAGCACATAATTATTAGTTAATATACTTAAACTTTGTTCATTTTTGTTTTTAACTATGACTATAGTATAAGTACTATACTTTGCATATGAAATTTTCATCCATCCTGAAGTTACATTGTATCCCATATACCTCAGTCATTCAAGTCTGTATTAATTTAACAATAAATTAAAATATTACATGAGCTACGTAAGGCTTTTACAAGAGTATGACCAATCTTCTTACTGGGCTTGAATATAATTAGCGATATGAAGTTATTGAAATAGACTCACTGAAATTTTTAGTACCGTCGTATATTTTAGTTCTTTGCAGCCTCTATTCTAAACTGTGAACTTGAGTAATAATAATCTATAAGTATGTATTGCATCCGCAAACGATATGGACTTATATCATTGAGTATCAGAATTATCTACGCATGCATTTTACGCTGTTTTGTTTACAATGAATGCGTGTAAAATAACGATAAATGCACACGATCTTATAATAGTCGTACATACGGCCTTCGTATGTCGTCGTCATCACCCGGAAATTGCTATGTAACTGTAAACGTATGTTACAATTTTCCGAAGCGGGAAGTAAAAATCTATGACGCGACTGTCAATGAAAATTGTAAAACAACTTTACAACACTTTAACATTACATTTATACATATTTGTAACACCAGTATTATTGTAAGACATTTTTTATTTAATATGATGCAAGTTTGCACCTGGGCTAATACGTTGTGTTGGAAACACATAAAAAAAATTATGGTGTATATGAAAGGTTTTTAGTTCACTAAATTATATATTGATGTGAATAATAATATATTTTTCTTTTGATTATTTTGAGGACTTCAGGAAATATCAAATGTACAAATGACGTACGTGAAATTTGCTATTTTGATTGAAAGTAAAAGATAAAATTTAAATGATAACATACAATACTGGATAAGATGTCAAATAAATCGGTTACATATTAAAAGCATAGTACTGACCTAGATCAGGAATGGAGCTGGAAGGCTCCTCGAAGGAGGGTGGCTTTAAGAGACGCGGTGGCGGCGGCGGCGGTGGCGGAGGCCGCATGCACTGGATGACGGAGTGAGTGGGCACGGGCGCCGGCGCCGGCAGCAAGCACGGCGCGCGGAACTCCTTGCCCGGTGGTGCGGGCAGCTCCAGCCGACGGCCGCCCATCATCTCCATCTCGTACTCAACCGGCTCGCGCTTCGGCGACAACTTCGGGTAGCACTGCATGACTCCCCCGTAACCAATAAGTCTATCCAAAAAGTCCGTTTAAACTGTTTAAAGTCAATGTTAAAAACCAATCCTAACACATCCCAGCACGGAGCTATCCATCCAAATGTGTACGGTATGTTTACTTCGGAACGCGTGTCGTACGGTGCGGCGCGCGCCGCTCCCCAGCGAGACTCGTTCGCTCGTCGCGGCCAACTTTCTCTCACTGGCGTGGCGGCGGCGGCGGCGGCGGCCGGACGAAAGTGAATCTGCAGCGGTGCCCCGCGCCGGCCCCCGCCCTCAGGTGTCCTGCACCGCCCGCCCAACGCCGCCGACCACGCCGGTTGCAACGACTGCTCCGACTCAACTTTAACCTTACCTACGACCTCCTCAGTGCAATGATCTTTCAATATTCCCTACGCAACATTAAATTATATGGCACCGACGAATTTGCACATAGCCATGTGTCATCAGCAACCCTTACTTGAAAAAGGAAATTATTTTTTAATTTAACTGGTAAATAAGGATTTAAATACAATACGCATATATAAAATACAATATGGTATAATCAAATGTAAATTACACTTTTATGTAAAGTTCTTACTTATTTACTACGTTACAACCTGGTCTAACATACTAGCTGGTGCGGTAGACGTCGTTCTAAAATAAAAGATAAACAAAAACACATATTTTATATAATCTATCTATGTGTATGTTTAGACATCACCGCCATCCTAGAATTGGTTAGAACCATAATCTCGACGAAACTAAATATATTGCGTGAATATAAATTAAATAGAACATCACGCAGAGAGGAGTAACTTAAATACAGCAATTCAATGTTCAATGTGTAAAAAAAAAATACATGGGAAACTAGGAAATATTTGAAGAAACCAAGAAACTCATACATTGCATTGTTTTATTTAGCTTATGGACTACATACGTGCGGTGCTAAATCAGCATGAAAAATGCATTTCCAAAGAGCGTAAACTACGAATATGTGTAACCTTCACACAGTTTCTCAGTGTTCCGTGATTAATGCACAATAAATCGGCACGCACACTGCTCTCGGACGACACGCATAAAATGTGCGCATTTGCAATTTTCTTTAATTAATTGTATTGTTGTGCTAAATTATAATTGGTATTTGTAATAAATAACAGAGCGAATCGGAAACATCTTGATATAATTTCTTATAAACAGTAACGAAATTTCAATATAAAGTCAATTTTAAACGGCGACTTTTGTATTTGCGGATAATATCTTCCAACAACAATAATACTTAGATGATACTGTCTTTGAATGTTCTGAACTTTACTTTTCTTTATTATAAAAAAACATGAATGTTTGATCGGGCATCGCTCTCGTCAGACGTCGGGCATACCCCTCGTTCAGAAGGTAGAGTCAATTGACAATACAAAAATTACACGACAGTGTTACTAAGATTTTCATCATGTGTGATTTTTAAATATATTAAAAAAAAACACATTTTAAATAAATCAAAAACCGGACCTAGCAACTTCCATTTAACATAAATTCAGTCAATTGTAGAAACGAGATAAAATTTTAAGACTATTTTAAAACCTAATATTTCATATAGTTATAAAAAAACATAAGGCGATTTTTAAATGAACCTTTAAACATAACAAAATGAAGCCTGGCCCTTAAACCACATTTTTGTTTACAGAATAATTGTCAAATGCTGTTTTCTGTAACGTCATTAACTTTATGATTCGTTGGTTAAATGGTGGATTTAAATAAATAGCTTTGTGCAACTAACTGATTAACTATATAATAATGACTTTCAATTGAGCGAAAGTGTTATATTTTCTTGTATCTTTTGAAATACTGACATATTTATATAGTATTGTTGTGTTGCGCATTCTGGTATGTCAAAATCCTTAATGTAAAATTTACGTTAATTATATTATTATGTATCAATGAGATAGGTAGAATTAAAAAAAAATGTTTTAAATTATCGCGATTGATAAATTCTTATCGAACTTTCATATGTTATGCTTAAAATGAAATGTTCTCTTATCATGATTACAACTGAGTCTCTAAATATGTTTGTCTGTCTGTCTGTTCACGATAAAATTAAAATTTATCGAATAGATTTTCATAGCCTTGTCACCAATAGACGGAATGACTCATGAGCTACGTTTGATTGTATATTTCATTAGTGAACTGCCATGACTACGCATGCGTGCAATAAAGGTAATTAATAAAAAATAAGTAATAGTCACTCAGCGATAACTGATGAAAGAATGCTTAAAATCGCACAAGTAGTTTAAAATATTTCATCCTATTTACAAATTCAGTCCCATAAAATATATTGCGTTATAATATAAGTTAAAGGTTTGTGTAAATTGGTTGTGGAAGATAGAACACATTATGTCGGCTGGGACCCTGGGAGACTGCACGGCGAACGCTAAGTGAATAGTTCAAGACACACAAAACCATTGTTCCTCATGAAAAGTTCCAAAAACAAGTTCGCGACACCACAATCTAACGCCTAAGAATAACTCACAGTAACTTTTTATTCATACATTTATTAAAAATACGACTTACTCGTTAAGCATTTTTAAGCAATATAGTGGATACATATACATACATAAATGTATCATATAAAGCATTCGATTTAGACCACATTTATTATAATATGTAATTTGATTTTTATTTGGTAGGAGTTATCGTAAAATAAAAATTTTCGCATGACAAAAATAATTACAGTAATGGTCCACAATGCAGTATCAGTTCTTTTCAGGCGACGCTAAGGAAGTAATTTAGTTACATATAAGTCTATTAGTGTAGAAACGTTTGTGGCATTAAGTGGAACCAATTAGGTATATAAAAATCAAAATGTTTCAATCTATAGGTGCACATATTTTTTTTATACACAATAAAAATATTTACAAAAATCCTTATAATATTATATCCTAACCCTTAAAAATAATAAGCGCCCTCGAAATAATAGTTACAGTTTTTATTACAAGTTTTAAAAAATCTTAGTCGATAGATTAACAGAAAATTTCTACGTGTAGATATACTGACAAAATATAATCCTACTTTGATTCATTTCTCAAGAAAGTATAAAGTTGACGCAGTTACTTTCTTTCGTGAGCAAGTGAAAATGAATAAAAAATTTCTACAATCTTCTCTTCTCTGTCTATTTTTCTTTGTGTTCCTTGTAATTTTACAATTGTACGTTATCAATGTACAGTTTTGAAAATATTAACAATCCAAAATCGCTATTCTGAGTATTGATACTATCAATTGTTTTTCAAACACTCTAAAATTACGTAAATTTATTATTTCGTGTTTTTTAATACCAAGATTAAAGGTATTTTTAAAAATAGTTATTTTCAGTCACATCAAGTTGGAATAAATAATAGTTTCCTTCTTGAACGAGACACATTTGACCTGCTTTCGTGCTCACATAGTTTTTTATTTAGATAAAAAAATGACACTCGTGTCCTATGAACTCGGTCAGTGTAATTTCAAGAATCGATATACGTAGCACCGTTATCGGATTCACACCACTCTCCGATACTGGACTCGATCGATTCTAACTCGTGTTTCGGCACGCTCACCGATAACAGTTGATATTCATCTGCAGATAATGCCAATACTGGCCGTGAATGTAAATATGCCTATAACTAAATCTGAATATATCACTTGTCGAAGATAGTACACGATTTCAGTACAATATCTAGCACGTCTGGTTCGAGTTGTATTAAAAATACTGATTATAGTGATCTTATTGAGATAAAGTCTTTTCCATGCTTTTAAACTGAGTTATCATCATTCATATTATAGTATTAATTACAATTGCATAATCTGTATGTCAGATAACAAGAATAGGTTTTGATATTTATTTCAGCTAAACATTACTTTGACAACCAGAAAACATGTTTAATTGCTAAAATTGCAAGTAGGTACATGATGTAATTAGGTACTCATTTGTTTATACAAGCCGTTATTCCATTTTTGTGTTACATCTATACCACAATTTATGAAATATATAACAAGTCACGTTGAGATATATTATGAATGCATGGCAGTTTTTTATTACATATAGTACTGTCTTTTCAAACGATTACTGATTTTCATTGAATAGCATTATCACAGTTTTGATGCCAGACGCTAACGAATCCAAATTCTTGGCGGTTCGCTTTATAATTGATGTGTCTGATGGTGTGAGGGCGGGTGGTCGGGCGATGGGCGGGCGGAACGGTGCCGCGGCGCTAGGCGAGTAGTTCACAGGGGGAGGTGCAGTCGCAGGCACCGACCGCCGAGGTCACTGCCACCGGTGCTCACGGCCGAACCACAGCTTTGTCTATTTTGGAGTCACAAATACACGTAGTATAAAACGTACCGCCAAATTAAATTATCTTCAATATCTTTAAAACATTGGCTAAGTGTGAATGTATCGCAATATTTTTTACAAAATGACGTTAGCCAAACTTTTTGCGCCCTATGTTTTAATTTATTGTATGTCTTATGAGTAATGGTAGCAAAGAACGTTGTATTATCAAAATGAAAGTAAATTATTTCGACCAGATTAATTGTTATGGTTTTCTTAACACACTAGTTGAGTGTAGATTCAAGAAACAAGTTGATTAAGCATACAAAGGTTTATTATACAATTTGTAAACATATAATTTTTTAAACAAACGTGAGTCGTTTTAATTATTTTATTACAATTTAACTGCAATGTCCTTAACCTTTCGACCGCTTCAAAGAATTGAACTTAACACGATTAGTATTTAAGGTAAGTCAGTGACGGTCAAAAGGGCAAAGAACGGTTTACTTAATCTACATTCTGGCATGCTAATTGGCTAATGTAATGTTTGAATAATGTATAATTTTCGTTTTTATCGTGCCCATAATAAAGCAGTTTAAAAAACTAAGTTTCAGGCTTTGTACTTCAAGAATTTTAATACAAGGACTTTTTCTTTGAATTACCATTTCACAAAAATTGTCAAATACTATTCATGAATCGTTGATATTATAAAGTCATGCTTCACACCGGCAGTAAAATCAGAGAATTTATCGGTGGTTATGTACGGGAGTCGCATTGCGTGTTTATCGATAGTTTTATAGCTAAGTTTGGGCATCGGGAGTGAAAGTCGGCTGGGAAGGGCACCAGGACACTCGGGGCTGGCGCGGCGAGGGTGACGCAGCCCGCATGCGCAACGCATGCACGTCTATGCAGCCTACGCTCTCGCCGCCTCACTACTCACACTGATACTGCGAATGTTTGCGAATTCGAAAAATGGAACCAAATTGCGAGAATCTAAATATCAACATATTAACAACTAGAATGACTCTTGTTTCTTGTGGAGTGATGTAAATATCGTTTATATGATATTTTGTATGCAGTGGGTAAATTGTACACAATAATTAATTTATATCGGACTCAAAAATATAATTATTATTTGATATATCTTTTAGCTCTAAAAATCTCCATCACTTTTGATATAATTTATTCTTTCAAAACATTGCATCTACTTTTGTCATGTTATAGAAATTTATAGAAATGAAATATTCAAATTACGTGTGAGTTATAATTAATATTGTATAGTTTTGATTTTACTTAATTATTTACGACTGCACACATTGCGACAACATCACAAACCTTTATTCGATTATCTATGATGATTTTACAAGCGGTACTATAAAACAGTGTTTTAAAATGCCACAATGATCAGAAACGAATTTGTAACGTTCGTGTAGTTACTTTTATTATTCTGTGAACTGCACTAACATAGTATAATTTTGTCCTACTCTGTATAAATATGATATTGTAATATCCTTTTATCCTGTGTATCGGTGTGAATGCAGTCGACGGGAGCCGACGACGTGGCGTCGCTTCCTCGCCAGATCGATATGCAGTGGCTAGACGTGTATTTCTTCCCCTGCATACCCACCAGGAATATGCTTATGTCGAAAATATAATTCGGGTTCAGCGCTGTGGGTTATAAAATGATTCAATCTTTCCCAGAGCGTTGCTCGTTTAAAACTGTATAAAATGCGAGTTCGATTTACGTTTATTTAATGTCCTTGTTGTCTTTGACCTTCAGGAGTAGGTTTAAGTTCATATTATTTGATGCACTTAAGAGTAACAAATAACAAAGTTGTAACAATAACATTAAAAAATATAATTATGGTGTAATTAAACAAAATTTTAAAAGTTACTAATATGTGCTAATGGAAGTAATAAAGGTATTAAAGTAGAGAAATTATATAAAATAAAATGTTTTTTGTTTAACTTTTTAAAACGCAAGTATCAGTTATGTGCAATATAAGTTCTTGTATTATGCCTTTGTGTCCAAATACCATTGAACGTATTTATATATGTGGTACCAATATTTTTTTCTTCAATTTATCATTGGTATTGACATTACTTACCCTATACCTTACTTCGTAATCTCTTTGTCATAAGAAGGGCCTCGGGTTCGATTCCCGTGTGCGGCAGACATTTACATAACACAAGTAATTATTCTCGTCACACATGTGTTGGATTTATATATTAGTTGATACTATGGTGTGATGTTTTATTTATACACAAGTATGCCCATACCATCGGCAGCTCATACAATCCTAACGCAGGACAGTATTTATTTATTTATTTACACACCAACAGCCTTACACCCAAAAATTTTACATAAGTTTTATCTTATAAGTATACATGACACGTGAGCCTGCCAATTATAGGCGTGAACATCCTTCAAAGTACAGGCGAAGTTTAATTTAAAGACATACTACGTTAATAGTTAAATGTTTACTTATGTTACCAAAGAAACGATAAAATTTGTCGAACTTCCACTAAAACGTTTGTAGTTAAACTTGATTAGACAAACTAGATCCTAAGAAAAACAGTAAAATCCTTAATTCAATTATTGTTTGTTATTTTTAAGTATTAGACTTACCAAATATTATACAAGTATTGTAATTGACACTGTAGATAAGTTTGATTGATTTGAGAAGTTTATGTTCATAAATCTTGTTCAATAATTTAAATATAACTTATTCAAGTACCAAAATATTCACTAGGTTTGCATGTCACTTTCTCCACAAACTCGTAGATTTGTACTTTCCTATGAATAGGGGAAAACATATTTTCTTCTAAAGAATATCCTTACGTTCCCTTTCTCTTTGCAACGAACTGAATTTCTATACTTTAAAAACTTAAAATAGATCTACCTGCTCTTGTTAACAACTTTTGCAAATTAGATAAAATCTTAGTAAAGTAAATTGAATATAATCCGAGTATAGTACTTAGTTCAACGCTCTGATGTGTTTGGTTGGGTTGAAAATATAGTTCGCGAGTCTCGACCCTACGGGCCTTGAAGACTGCAGTAGTGGAATGCCCTTGCAAGGGTAACTCAATGTCGGACTTTAGATGCCAGTCGTCGCCCTCGGATTCCCCCGCCCCGCGCACCCCGCTCCAAAGCACACCACCCCGCAATTTCTTTTCTGAATTCAACAACTGAGTAAATAAACAATTACGGACGACCTACCTTTAGTTATACTACATTCAAAATAAACGGTGAAAATCCGTCCTTTGGTATGTCTCATTCACTAATGTATTTATGTGAACAGTCGATAAACCAGTGGACGAGTTATCGAGTTTTAAGTAGGTGTCGCTTATGGGATCAGTAACACACCTACCGATGCGTTACCGATCGATAAAGAAAAGAGAATAAAGAGATTTCAAGGTGATAGCTAGCCAGGTAATTATATTAATGACCTAATTAATATCATTATTTATATTATTATCCTTACGCGAAGTCCTGCCAACAAGCAGGAAGGCCGGCTTCTTGCTTATACCGACACCCTGATCATTATTATATATTAGCGTTAGATAATATTATTTCTACGTGATTATATTAAAAATAATAAAATGTTTTATCTGTAACTTTATTGTACTTAGTTTAGACTAATAAGTAGATAAAATATAATAGATATAAAGTAAATATATATTCAAGTATTAAAAAAATGGCAATTACTCGTAAACATGCTAAAAATGTAAAGATTTATTTATTTTAAAGAACTCTGTCCTAAACTTTAGAATATTCGAGAATTAGTAGCTCATTGTCACTGAACTACAGCTTAAGTTATTTTAATAAAAATAGTAATAAAACAATTATAAATAAAATTGGCACAGTTGTTCTAAAAAGTTTTCGTTATTATTTAGTTTTTTCGCGTAGTTAATTATTTACAACACAAATAAACATCCTCTCACCCCAAACGCATATACCGTCTCCGTTCCGTCGCGGGTAAAAAATAAATGCATCACCCGACCCACCAAGTAGATAATCAATAAAAAATCAACATCAAACATAAATACGACTCTTTGAATTAGAAGCTATTAATAGAGTAAAACCCAAATTTTTACAACGTCAGTGACGATGACTTCAATGTCGTCACTAAAATTACGTTACGCGCGTCCGAATGACAAATTGGAATCCTTATACCAGATTAAAGATTATTCATGCCTCTATTTGTCATCTGTGAATAAATTTTCCGTTAGTTATCTGCGAATTTATTGGTCTAAGTAAAAAGTACTACGTAAATAAATTACCTACTTCATTTTTAAATGTCTTATTGGCGTTTAAGCAAAATATTTTGAATAGATCTTTACGTAGATAAGTCTTCGTATACCATAGACACTGAGGTACACCCAAACGGTCATAGTTACATTGCCAACAAATAAATAAGCGGAAACCCCGCATTAACATAAAGTAGGTATTAGAATTTCTCATTAAAATCCGTAACCATCATACGGAATATCTGTAAGCTTAATGTATTCATTAGTGTACAGTAATTATATAGAATTAACATTAGCGTGAAACTTAATACGTTCATACTATTCTCGTTAGCCTGTTAAGGGAGCCAGGGGTGAGGGTGAGAGGGGGGTTCAGCACGCGTCGAGGTCCTGTCGTTGACACCACTCGAGGACAAGCGGCCCAAGGTCGAACTGCCCAAAATACAGCCACGCCTCACGACTCGCGGGTACCACTTGCGGTATAGAAAGCCGGTTAAACGACTGATTTCAACGATTTGTAAGCAAGCAGCTCAAAAAGGAATTAAGTATACCTTTGCATCACTTAATAACCTAAAATCGCAGGCAACAGAATTCATAAAACATATAATTTATCGGTATGTATTAAACAATTATTTTCGCGTTATAAAAGGAAAATATTAGTCATATCGGTGGATATTGTAGGGAGAGTAAGCAAAGCGAAATTTAGGACAGCCTGGAGACAATGAGTCATATTATAAGGATGATCTAGAAACCATGACGTCACTCGCCGGGCCACTGAGTCGGAAAGGATCACATTTGGCACTTAACGTAAGACACTAAATAATTACATAATTATTTATACTATTGTACTAACTCCCCATTCAATTGAATGAGCTAACTGATTTCCTGTTTGTTTAATCGCTTACTACACGTACCTTTTTGTCTTAACGTGATCATTTTTATTATTGTTCAAATATCTTGGTCTAATTGGTCCAATGGATTTAACTTATTCGTACCAAGTATATATATAGTGATACACTTAAGAGGTAATTTGCGA
>DWPA01003545.1:0-13942 GCA_018251375.1 Calpodes ethlius
GTAATCAACATAAAGTACACTAATTTTCTGTAAATGTAACTGATACATACATGATTTCTTATTTAAATGTTTGCCAAATAGTTTTTTTTATGTATTTAAACTGAGTAAGGAAATAGTCGAATTCAGATTTAAAATTGAGATAGAGGCGACACGGCGCGATCGTGCGGAATAAATAAGTCGTTTTGTTTTTAAACTAATTAGAGTTCGCCCGACTTCTTTTATACTTAGATACTCATTAGGCAATTTAAACATCCCTTCTCTTTATAATTGCTACACGATATTATATTCTCGGTAAATTTCTTGGCCAAAATTTACGATTTGTTTTTATGATAACGGAGGAAATAATTATTTACTTTGCCGTGTAGTCTTGTACAGACCTGAAGAATTTTATGTTTTTTTACGAGAGACAAGTATACTATTAAGTAAGTTAACGAAGAGATTATATATTTTAACGTACGTTACATGGACAAATAATATAATGTAGTAATTTAACGTGTTAGGATTCAAAAATAGATTTTTTAGTTTTACTTATAAATACCACCATAAAAAGCCAGTTTGAATGTTTAGACATAACTAACTTCACACAGTGTATTTGTAAATAAAAAAACACTGATTGCTATTACAGCATTTACAATAACAATTTCACAAATTTTAAAAATAAAGTTTTAAAATTTTCGACTTTCGAATAACAAACGGTTTTTAAGGTTTATGGAGACGCGTACGATATGTTTTTTGTTCTACGAATAAACAATGACATTGATCGACAGGGGCTCGGGCTACGGGCGAGCCGGCCAGTGGGTGGTCTTACTGGAATATCACTTGATTCTAATTTACTAACTTTTTCCATGTCAACTCAAAAACCGATGCCATCTGTCAGATTTGCTATAAAACTTTTGACAGGTGACATAAATTTAGAGCGTACTGACTGGCGATATAGATCGGAATTTCAATAAAGCCACGAATGGCTTTCAATTGTGCATATTATTGGTTTTTTAATACCACGCCTGACAAATACACATCGGAAAACAATAACAATAAATAAACTAGTTTTAGGATATCGTTAAAAGAAAACAAAAAAAATATAATTATTATACTACGTAAGGCGTTTCATCTATCCTTGAGTTCAACCGAATGTCTGCTCATAGCTTGCATGCACTGCTAGCACTGCTTTTGAAAATCATTAAGCTTTACACCACATAGTTTAAAATGCCAACATGTATTCGTAATATTAGTAGTTCTTATGTAAGTACTTTGTCATCCTTTAACTAGTCCGTCTAAAATCATCGTTATTTCAGTTGCATTATCAGAGAAACAGTGCTTCCTGGATGAAACATCGGTGATATTTTTGGGGCTATTCACATTCAACATCCCGTAGATATTAGTCAGATGTTTAAAAATAGTACCCACGTACCTTCATGTGACCTGTCTGTTAAGCATTCACGTAAAGAGAGAATTTTCCCGCGCAATTGAAACCATACTCGATCATTGATAGTACCGAAGCACTCAGAGGAGTGATATCCCAAGCCGAGGTCTGAACCCCACATGGAATGCACCTAGGATGTTCGCAACCTAGCTTGAAGGAGTGTTAGTCCTCCTATTTCGCAGAAATAGTCTTTTCCGCTGAATTTACTGAGTTACAGTGACTAAAGATTTTATTTTAAGAATCCTTTAGTTTGTTGCTATGTAAAATTGTTACTTTGTTTGTTTCATATTTCGGTGAAAAAATTTTGGCATAGTCTACATATCGACAAAAAAAACAATAATTTTAAAAGCAAAAAACGTAACACAACAAGTATGTATTCATTAAATTAAACGGACGAAGCGCCAATTTTTATAGTATGTACCATCGTTTGTGACAAGTATTTGAATCTTATATTATTAAATGAGACGGGATGATATTTTCATGTAACGCATAACGACAGACGTTTTAATTTTGACAGGCAGTTGCACACCGCTTACATTGTCGCTGCGCCCGCTTTTATTTGGCACCCCAATTAAATCTAATAATAATAGTATCGTTCTGTTAATACAATGTGCACAGCTGACAGTTTATATTTGAATGTTCGAAATTTAAAACGAAAAGTTTTGGCGCGGTTTTTTTAATTCTAGTCTATGGTTTTACAAAGACGAAGCCATACTAATTATTTTTAAACCTCTTTAGTACAATCTGTATGTGGATGTAACGAATGAACACCAAGTGACATTTTAACCTCATACTCATTTGTATACGAAAATATATCGTCTGTGGTAACAAAGTTCATAAAACGTAAAAAATGGTAGGTGCATTACAAAAATGGTAAATAATGGTATACGTATATTGTTATTTTAATGTGGGCGTTACTCCGAGATCTTTGTAATGGGATTTAATGACACAATAAAGGTAAGAACTAATTAGTTTCATTTCCTTAAATACTAAGGACACGTTTCTATTTTAAAATATGACTTAATAATGCTTACTCATAGTTTAAAGTATACCATATTATGTACCATGGTACTCGTCCACTTGCTTGAGAGCTAATCAAATACGGAAATTATATGAGTAAAATTAAATGGTCAATTACTCACAAATTGTATATATATATAACATAATTCAAACACGTGAGTGTTTCCTTCTATTTTTATTGTTAGTAAACTATTAATTAAAAACATATTGATATACTTGTTTGTCTGTTAAGTCATTACCATAAAGCAGAATATTATATGTTGACAAATAGAGGAAAATATCTTTAGAAATTTATCTTTAATAACAGATGTTAGTCAATGTTTAGAAATTACTATTTTGACCACGGTGACGTAAAATCTGGAAATAATATTACTAATGAAAGTGCACGTATATGTTTGCATACCTTCGTATATGTGTAAGTGTTTAGGTTATGTTATTCTTCACCTGTATTTGAACTTTCTCCTAATACAAATCTACGTACAACGCAATGAACGTTCCACTTCAAAAATGAACGCAAGTAAGATAGGGTCATAACAAACTTCGCTTAGTCGCCATTTACGTGTCAATTCTGATTTCGAAGTGTCTTTCTTCTGCAACAATGCTTCGTGTTCTGGCTTTCGAATTCTATTTTTCTTCTCTCTTCTTTCTTGGCACTTAGCGGGCAACACCATGATGGTGCCTTTACCGTTACAGATGTCCATGGGCAACTGTGACCACATACTTGCAGTTGACTTGTCTACTTGTTTGTCAGTTATTTATATAAAAAAATATCGTGCGTCGGATTTAAATAGTATCATAATTTATTAGGTCTTCATTCCACCTGATCGGTGAGCGTCCTATGCTACCACTTTTAACTCGAATCGACATTTATCAGGATTTATAATTATAATTTAGAGTTACTACATTAACACAAATAATATTTTTTAGAAAATTGTGAACTATAATATCGTTTTGCTATAACTTTCTCGGTATATAAAGGCAATATAGATCAAATTTTATTATACAAACAATTATTAAATAATAAGTCTTCTTTTGTTTCGAATAAACATAATCTAAACGACCACACGGGAATACGTAATAAAACTGACTCCATACACAAATTAACAATAGTGTTTCTAGCGACCATAGTAATGAAGCGTTATTGGTATAATAATAAACCTAAATTGATTAGCGGTGGTCCAAATCCCGCGCAGGTAGGCCGCATTCCGACCTTCCCGCGCATTCTCGGTTTGTCATAACACCGGTCGACAATAAAAACGACGGCGCGACCCGGCGCGACAACCACGGGCCTCGCATGTTTAGAGGTTTGTTCAGCGTCAATAAAGAGTTTGAAACGGTCGTAACTTTCACTGTGATATTATTATAATATTTCATATCTATAAATAACAAAAAGCCTCAGGTTAGCTTGGTACAGGTGAGTTTAGTAATATCTCTGTTTACACATCTCGTTTTTATATCGTTGTGAACGCTGCATTGATTAGATTTTATTTATTTTACTTATTTGTATTAAAAGTTATGAAGGGCGTTAATTTTCAACCGATCCCGCTTCAATGTTTAAACATACAACCAAAAACAATAAACTGAAAGTGGGCCACTAAACTGGTGTCCGTTACTATGCGTTTGATCTTTATAGTACATTTGAGCTCAGATAAAAATCTCTGTAGCTGTGCACACTTGTGTTAGTATCAAGTACCGTAAGAAAATAATAATCGCGGAACAAAACTAACATTTATTTGTTGTTTGGTATCATCTACGTTACTAAATAAGTATTTATTTCATTTGATCAATATTTTTATCTACCTGATCTTTTGGAACAAAAAAGTCCAACGTAAACAGATTGCAGCCACGACAAAATTAAAAACAACGAAAACGTTGAATTTCTTATAGAAAAATAATATTGACACGAGAGATGGAAGATATTAGGAAATGATGCCATTTTTCATCTTCAATTCCTCAAAGCGAAGGTCTCAAGGTAAGTGTTGCCTGGTCATGAATGGGAACGAATGGAGCGATATCTACCATAAGTTAGAAGAGAGAAGACAAAGGTTTTTCGCTGCATGCGTAAGAGTTAGGGTTGGCAAGCAGGCGTAATTTAAAAGACGCCTGTGTCTACCAGAAGACATCCACTGTGTAATGGATGAAAGCATATTCTATATATTATACCTATATATATATTACACAAACATTTCCCTGTCAATAAAGTACAAAGAATGAATACATACAGTCTATGAAGTTTATTAACAGTATTATTTTAAGTCCATCTTAGACATAGTTTCTAGAACTTTTCGACTTACTGTTGAATCCACCGTTCAAATGGTAAAAGTATCAATATTACGGCTGTAAATCGTAGTACCAAATTCTTAAGCGGAAAATTCTGAATAAGGAATGAATGCTGTGCCTAAAGAAAACGCAACGGAATTTATTATTTATTTCGTTTAAAACGCATAGAATAATCACACGCTAAAATAAAGTCTTTAAAATTTGATAAAACAAAGTGATTTGCGCAGGTGCATAACATTGAGGGAGGTGAAAATAAGCGTTAAATTAATATCGGGTCAAGGATGCCATAACACCGCCGTTGGCATCCGACGATGTTTATTTATGTACCATGGAAACCTATATTAAAAAATCTAGCTGATGCTCGCGACTTTTGGCAGAAATTTTATTTGTATGCTTATACAAACTTTCATACCCTATTTTAATCCTTTACAAGGTACATTTCTTATTAGTGCTTCTTCTTTCAGCTCTGTATAAGCTGTTATACCTCCAGCTGCAGTGGTTTAGACAATGCATTGTCTGTCAGTAAAACAGTTAGCGTTTTATTTATCTGTTTCTTATTCTAATAACTGATGATGGATACAATGATAAATACTAGATTACTACACAGCCATTATCTGTACCTTCACGTAACTAGATCGTATTTGTTGACATTGCTGATAATATAAAGTACTTACAGACACACCCGCACTAAGATTCCCCGTCTACTATAAGTACCGGCGAGTATAATCATACACAAAAGTACGTTACAAAAATCTTATTTAAAATAAAACCTATAAATATCCGCTAAGAATTGAATTAAGATGCATCTGTCATTTATTTCGACAAGTATTAAATATATTATCTCATGTCCCTGCCATATTATCTGCGTTAACATGCGACTTATTTAGCGCCATAAAATTACCGCCTTAAATACTTGGCTACATAACTTGACTGTTTTTATTAATGTGTATATTAACACGTTAATTAGCGCAGTAAACTGTTAAACACATCTACATGGTGTAATTTTTAACGCATTAGTACGAAAATGGTACAGGGTCATTAGAAAATTATTCAGATCGCTTAATGACAATGTTATCTAAAAGTAAATATCCGGCAACGGTACAGACGAGGTACCTGTTGGTAAGGAATCACTGACGTTTGTGAAGCTATGGCGGTTGCTAGTTTTAATAATCAATTAATGTTTCTTTACTTCCTATAGACATGAGTGGATTATTAACTTTAATAACCGCAATCTCATTAGATTAAGTACCTAGATTACATCATATTATTTTTGACCTTACTCTGTACACGTAACCACAGTTGCACAAACAGCTAGCAAGGTACATATGGTCATTATTGTCTGTCTTTCAAATAATAGAATATTGGGAGTATTTGACAGTTGTCCTACAAATCTTATTCCGAACATGTCTTGTATATTCTTCTTTTAAGATCTTTTATAATCATTCTCAATTATTCTACACATTATTCTAAGCTCTATAACTAGCCCAAATCATAGTGTTTGTTATTATTTTACTCACTTATCCAAACATTATCGATAGTTTATTGAAAACAGCTATTAAAGAATAACATACATCGATAGATGACGTAACTCTAATTAGTGTATCACGTGGCCAGTAAATGTTTTTTATTATAATAAGTATGATATAGCTAGTTAATTTGAGTAGATAAAACGATCTATCTAGATCAGCGTCGCTAGATATTTGCTATTGGATTAGACATGTGTCCTTGCTTTATATTTATTTTACTGTGTTCCGGCGCATTAGTAGCGGGGAAACGAAGCGTGGGCGCCGATAGGTACATACGAACCTACATCTATAAATTTAATACGACTGGTCATAAAAATACAACTAACACATTTCCTACACTTTGATTTGGCCTGTTTACACAGATCAAAGCTTTAGAAAATAAACCATACCGAATCTTCCGTCATAACTTTATGAATTCAATGGATTTGAAAGAACGTCAATCTCTTGTACACGCGATGTTACATACAGATGCGATTTTATCTTCAGCTAGCCGCCAAGGAGTCGCTCGTCGACTATCGCGTCTATATAACAAATATATTGCGTAAACGAGCTCAATAAGTCAACTTGAGAAGTTACAAGAATAACGGACTCAATAACGATCGTATTAAGATAAAAGATACGGTTGCTTGTTAAAAACGTGTCGAAAGCACATTGTTGTGTGAAGACCTGCTAACGATGGTCGGGTGTGACGGCACGGCGTGGTTAATTGCGAATGATTAGCGAGTCACAATAATGAAGTGATCGGATCGCAAAGTGTAGTGCACAAGTGGAGGCGGGTGGCGCGTGGCGAGTTCGCGTGACGGCATCTCGCCTCGATGAATGAACGTGGAGTCGAGTCGTCAGTCGATCGCAGCTCCATTCAACCAGTTTAGTCGTGCACTGATTACCGCCTGCCCACTTTGAATCTTATCTACTACTCGAGCATAGACTACGAGCCGCTGTCCCGACGAGTCGATCGACTACAAAAACTGCCCGCAGATCGCCTTTGACGAATTTCCTCTCTCCATTCACACCTTTTTATGGGCTTTTTTCATGAATGAAGTCGTGTTCGGGATAATTATTGAATTTCGACGATTCGTTACGAATATCGATGAGCCGGAAGCCTATCGGCGCGGGTGATTGCACCGAGTGATCAAATTCCGTCGTTCAGAAAGTAATTTTATGGTTTTTAACTGAATTTTAGTTTGGAATCAGATTGTGGCGATCGTGATTTTAAACCGACATCTGTGTTACTTCTATCTACATATTATTACACGTGCGCGATGCAAAATAATAATTGGCCGGTTTGATTACACAAAGAATCAGGTATGTAATTTTAACGATGATTAGCATGTACAAGGTCATTAAATGCACGGAGCGTCGTGATTAGTTTTCAATAACCGTTATTAGAATTGTCGTATTAAATTTTCTCCAACAAACAAGAGTTGATTGCAGTCGCCGCGCCGCAGCGCCGGTGGGATATTAGAGCGGCATTATAAAACGAATCAGTGGTAATAGGGCAGGGGATCTAATTAAATTGCCGCCGATAATAATGGCACTCGGTTTCCCCTCACAGACCCCTCGACATTTATTATTCCTGCAACAGTTCCCTAGAACTAAGATCACCTGGCCCGCAGACAGCGCGGGACAATTCCACGTATTTCATATTTATTTATGCAAACGATAAATTTTAATAGTTATAAGTTTATTGTGATGTTATGAATATACGGTGACATATAAATTTATTTTTAATTGGTTTATTTTTAAAAGCTGTACCCACCGCTTGTGTAAATCAAATCAAAATTAAACGCCAGATTATCAAAAATAAAATAGTCGAGAGGTTTAGGTTATGTTATTCAATAGATATTAAACGTTTATGGTTTTATATAAAATAAATAACTGACCTAAATGATGTGGTAAGGAATTTAAAATGATGACATCATTGTGTATATAGTAAACGGGACGTGTGGTAGAAATGTCCTCGATGTTATTTCTAGCTGGTAACCCTCAAGGGAACTGCGCTCCAGTTTGTTCAAAATGTAAATATTGAGGTATATATTGCAACATGGGTTTCAAGGAACTCATATTACTAAATATAACGATTGAAATACTAAGAAGTCAGTGCTAATTCCGAGAATAGTGCCTATAACAATTTCCTGTAAACCTATTTGTAGATCAGCTCCATTGTCTCTAAAAGCAAATATGGGTACTATTGGTATTTAAGTATTTAGTTTTGTTCATCTGAATCAAAAACCTCTGAACCGTTTTAACTGGGCATGTTTTAACTAACTCCTAGTTACTAGTCCCGTTCTGTGTTCGAAATTAGATTGATATACACTTTATCCAAGGGCTACGAGCCACTTAATCCTCTAGCTTCTTAATAAGTATATTTTTAAAATAAAAAGTATCACGTCATCTTTCTTTTGAAAGTCGAAATAAACACGATGATTAAAATTCCTTACCGGTACCGTTGTACTAGTGACACCGCGATACAACTCTGCCGAACTGCAATTCACGGTAATTCAGACATACACCTTTATATTGTTATATCTCCATTTCATTTCATTGCTCGCCGGGGACTACATCTGCCCCCCTCACCCCACGTCCATTAGTGTTTTGTGAATGATTTAAAAGCTCTTTCGGATAACTACTCTGTAAGTGAGTAATTTAAGACTTGCTTCCCATTTTATCAGTGCTCCCTAATTTTAGAGCGCATTAAAACATTACGCGATGAGTAGACAGTTTGCGAAGGACTCTTTTATTCCAGCCATTAGGCCTTTCAGATTCCTAATTATATTTTACGGATGCAGTTCGGTTCTGCGGATATTTTTAAGTTTAAATCGCTTGGGAAAAAATATGAGTTTTATATAAAGATCAATGACTAAAAGTACTGATTATAATTCAAGTATTTATGTATTATTGCAGTGTATTGTTATTAAATTATCTGTTGACTTATTCATAGATTACAGGTAGATAACATATTGAAAACGATCCTAATCCAGTTTATTAGTCCAGAGTTACTACAATAGGCAGAGTTCGCTCCAGAAGCCGTAAAATCGAAACATTTAAATGTAAATTTGCATCGAGATAGTAGTTTTTTGTTCAAATCCAGTCTTTATCATTTAAATTTTAATTAATATTTTAGTATAATACAGCAGAAATAAAGAGACGCGACGTAATGTGTGTTTAACGAAGCGCAAGAATGAGTTCAATGACCGCTCTAACTCGCAGGATATTAGACTAAATTGCAACTATGTTGTGTGGAACAAACAGTTCGTGATATAAATATCGCTATTCCCGTATTTTATTTCAGTGCACTTAGAGTGCTATAACGAAAGTTTTACAGCTAAATTCACACGACATTGCTAATTAATAATTATACTATTATGGGATATGTTTAACTATAATTATATTAAATATAGTTAATGTTGTCTTCTTGTATAAATAATATTTCTTTCGTTCTTGCTATTAAAATTATTTATGCAGAAGATTTTGTCTCTAGTGTGACCATGGCAAAATGTAAAATAAATAATTAGAATGAGTTACAACTATTTTGGCTGCCGTTTCTAATTGTGAACTCGAAGGATGATGTTTCCCCAATATAGAGCAAATGAAATAAAATACAATGGTGTACATATACGTACATCGTGAAGAGCTTATGAACCATTACCATCAAACAGCAGTCGTTAAGCCATGTCAGAGGCTTTTGGACAGCATAAAAACTTCCGACACTAGGGTTGCCCACTCACACATTAATCACTCCACTAAACCAACCGCACTGGAGCAGCATGGTGAAGTATGCTCTAGGTCTTCTTGATTATGACAATCATGTCCAGTATTGAACCATAAATGGGGTTATACTACTGCTACGTATTTAGTAAGGGTTGTGAAAAATCAATAAACAATTCTCACGAGACGATATATAAATTTCTTTCATTCATTTATTAATAACATTCATGTTTACAACAAACACTACAGGGGATTAATACGTTAGTGTAAATTTACTATGATTATAAAAGAAGAACGGGTCGCCCCCCGACCAGGTGGACTGATATCCTAAAGAAGATGGCGGGAAACCGCTGAATTTAGAGGACCCAGGACCGGTCGGTAACGCGCCAATTAGTGGAGCCCAATGCCTAGTAGTGGACTTTAAAAGGCTACCATATAGATAGATAGGTAAAATACACAAACAAAAAATTACATGATTCCATAATATCAAATAACAATTAATACAATCCAAATAAAATAAAAAACATATTTTCAATATTATATTATATATTTATTTATTGATAATAATTAAAATTGTCATTGCCCAAATATGTCAACTTAGATAATTATTCATTATGAATCTATAAACAATGTGATAAGAAATGTGTAATCTTTGTTTATTGAAAAGCAGAAATCTACATCTAACATTGTAAGATCTCTTATCGTCAGTTAGGGATAGGTAACAGAAACCGAGCTGTAAAAGCAGCGTTGGCTCAAATGGATGTACTTTTCATAAATAAAACGTTGATATTGCGTTAGGGTTCCGTAGAGAGAGAGCGGAAGAAAATCCGTCATCTCCCGCTCGTAAATAATGCGTCGGTACATGTAAATGAGAGTTATGCTAATTCATCGAAACGCGACGATAAGAGACCGGCTTTGTGTGTTGCCGGAGATATGGCTCGAGGGCGCCACACACCGGAACTCGTTGGTCCCTTTTACTATATCATTTTAGCTTTTTGTTAATTGCTTATTGTAATTAGGTTTTTTGATAAATAATTTAGTTTTTCGTTAATCTATTGTTTTATTTGTTTTTTTCTATATAGATTGGATTTACGGTTTTTCATACTCATGTAAACAATGTTGACATTACTTTATATTAAAATTTATATTCGATTAAAAATAAATATTAGTGAACCCAAATAGTAGTAGTCGTTATAGCATTCATAGATTATAATTCTTATTTTGTGACAATTTTTTAAATACAAATTACGATAAATAGACGCTTCTAGATTGTTTACTCTTTTATAGCGCAAAAATTAAGCTATGTTGTTCAACATTAGGGAGTTCTCTCATCTGGTGCCAACCCTGAATGTCAAGTCATACTTATCATAAAAATGCAATGTCATCGGAATTTAAGCATATGTCAAATTGTAACTTGTTAGAATCTGAGAAAATAATTCAAATTTCGCTTGCAAAATTCAAAACAAACATACTAACTAACAAACATTACAAGTTAAACAAAACCTTTTAAATATGAACTTTATGCCGCACAAGCCAGCGACCTCGCCTAACGATGATTTTTCACTCACAGCAACAATAAATGATAGCTGTCACCGCATCAACACAGCCGATTGGGGTAAATTGGCAGATAAAAATAATTTATATAATGTTTGTGGAGCTAACGAGCGACACAGCAGGCTCCCCTGTCGATCTACTCGCACTTCCCCTCCAGACTGCCTGACGCCTATCACTGGTATTATTATTCTAATCGGTACAAGATAATTCACTGAGGAAAAGTAAGAAACACAATATTGGTGTGAACGAAAGCATAACGAAATGACTGCATCCAAATTATCTTTGTACCGATCTAATTTAATCATAGCAAAGTAGTTTCATTGAACGTCGCCCGAAATTAAGCGGCTAGGTTAATGTGTTAAATTTAAATTAAACTCGGTTTTATGGTCTCTTGCATTTTTATTCCTTTATTTAATTAATAAAATTAAATAAATTAAAAAATAGGTTGATAAGAATTACCTAATTGACTACGAATGATTTACTCCATTTTATTTCACCCGCCCGTATCGACCCTTAACTAATTTTCTTCACAAAGTTAATTTTAAATATGTTTGATAACATATAAGGTACTGAAATCTGTGTAATTTTTAATCGTATACCTTATACATTTTTTTTATACAAACTATTATACCTTGACCCTATTTAAGTGCTAATAGATATAGTTAATTTACAAATACATTTTACAAAGGGTTTCATTATATACCTTGCTATTAATATATATATATATACATTAATGATATACAAATTTAAAAAAAATGTGTGAAATTGAATAAAATTAAAACAAAAAACACGAGAGTGGTAAAGTATAAATTTTTCATGATCCTCATTGTTCCAAGTTTAAATACGTATTCATAAACAGGTAACGAAGCGTACAAGTGCGCGGGCGCAGGTCACGCATTGTTCACTCCGATGAGAGGTAGCAGAAACACGTCAGGGACGAAATAATTCGAAAACGGAACAATTTGTTATTCAACATTTCATGAATATCGTGTAAGTGTTAAAACTGAAATTAAAAAGTAATTAAGTGTTAAAAGTGTGTAACACATCTCTTTTGTTTTGTTTTATAACTGTATTTATTACATTTCATGCTGAGCTTTAACACAGATTTACAGAGGGAACAAAGCTTTTGTTTTGTATTTTTAAATAACAATTTTAGTACCATCCGCGTGTAAGTTACAACTTTTCTATCATCTTAAACATTGTAGACAAAATTGCAATGATAGTTAACCAAAAACTATTTTAGATTTACCGAACAGAAAAATAGTCGTTTCACGTTCAAATAATCGGTATAGATCAAAAACAAATCTCTGTAACACAAAAAAAATTACTTAGTTAATACATACTTAGTCTCTGTTTAAATGTTAGTAAACGAAGTGACCTAGTGAACTTATGAGTGGCACCCTGCCACCCCAGCGCCAAAAAGATGCGTAATTGATTGCATTGACGGGAGCTCATTTGGGTGATTGTAGCGAGTTCCAATTGCGTATTTAACGTATGGGAAGGACCCTTGCGAACCGTTGCCAATTTGGACGACACCCTCCGACGGAACGCGGGGCAAACGGCTGTTTATATTGAGTTTGTATTATTTGCACGATTCGAAAGAGGAACAAGCTTTAGAGATGCTCAAAAAGCGATATTTGCGACTACTTTGTAATATGTACTTAATTGTACATACAATACTTATGTCCACAACGATTTTGTCGTTTCCTGTTGCGTGTAGTTTTATAATCACATGGATAATAAATTTGTTATTGTTGTATTCATTCTATCGTCTCATTGTAGAAAACTTTACTCTCACGATGCTTTTTAAGTATTGAATAATCTTAATTCCCGTATTTCATGGATATTTATTATCAGATTCGTGAAACTGTTTCCAACTTTAAAGTGCCATTTTAATAGGTCACTTGCCATGTTCCTATCAGTGTGCAAATATCCCGGCCCCAGAAGATTAGATAAACCACAAATAACTTCGAACGATGTGGGAAATCCAGTTACTCACATTTAAACTACATAAGTAATATTAGCTGTTTTAATAGGTACCTAAACTTCATGTAATGAATGATAAATCGGAGTTAACAAGAATAATACGAAGCTACATAAAACAACTGATGAAATATTGTAAAATGTTGAGACAGACGTATCTTCACAATGTCGCAATATTGAATGTAAAAATTTGATTTTGGCACTGTCGCAATAGCACAGTATTTTGGTCAAAATTTGAAACACTACAAACGAATGCGCATAAATTGTTAGAATCGATAGAATAGTACTCGTAGGAAATACGCTAACTCTCGCGGATCACTACACTGATGTAAATTTAGAATGTAACAGATTGTTTAATATTATATATAGAGTTAGCACTCTCATTTCTATTCTATTTGCGTCGACAGATAAATTCCCGGTGGCCATTTTATTAACTACTTTAACTAAT
>DWPA01003546.1:0-13942 GCA_018251375.1 Calpodes ethlius
AAGCCCAATATGTAATAATAATCACAACCCATAACTGTCCCGCTGCTGGGACATAACTGTCACACAATGTGAGGAGTACAGGCCATAGTCCACAACGCTGGCCAATTACTGAAATTCACACACCCTCGAGAACATTAGGGTGAACTCTCGGGTGTGCAGGTTTCCTCACGATTTCTTTCACCGAAGCAAGTGATAATTAACTTATAATAGGCACATAAGGTACGTGCGAGCTCCGAACTCACGGCCCCCACGTTCGGGAAACCAACGTTCGAAACACAAGGCTATCACTGCTTATTAAAGCTTAATAGTTTAGATAAAACACAAAGAACTCATGTCATTTTTACTGGAGGCACATTGACGGTAAATAGGTTACAGTTATTGACGCTAGGGTAAAAACTAGATAAAAGATTTAGGACTCAACCTGCTGACGTGTCATAGAAAAACCTGTAAAGGAGATACTCGTTCGCAAAAAGGCACAGTCCAGTACATCCGAACAGACTGACGATCGCTTTGTACATCAAAGAAATAGACATAAAACGGTGTGATTGACATTTTTCTGCGGAACACAAGTACCTACATTTCCTTATGATGTTCTCAAAATGTACTTTCAAAGGATATTTGTTTCTTTGTAAAAAATAACGTGGCACGGGAAACGTATTTTACAAGTGATTGATTTTAATATCTAAGTCGATAATATATTTTATAACGTTGCTCCAGTTACTTCTCTTTCTTATCCTTATTTTCTACTCATTTAGAATGTTGTTCTTATTTGCATCAAAACGAAATCAAATTAGATATTGATTCTAATAATCAGTTCTGTAATAAGAATCATCTCTTATATTAGTGATTTTTTATCTTTTTCACATCCTCCTTAGATTTTTTATTTTTATAAATGTTTTTTTCAAAATTACACTTACATAAGGAAATTAATCTAAATAACCCGTAGACGTCTTTATTCAATTATGTTAATAGAATCACGCTTGGCACTTCAGATTTGGGGATATAAATGCAAATTATATTTATAAGATGAGTTTCGAAAAATGAAAAGTGTCCAATATTAGTATTCGCCTTTTATGAGGAACAAAAATTTTAACGAATGAGCAGGATATTTTTCAGGCTACTTATTTTTAAAACGACTAATTGAATTCTATTAACATAAGTTTACTACTAGCATTCATTTATCATTCGAACATTTAAGTTATAAACGTGGACAGATAAAAACATTACTAGAGACAAAATTTAAGAGAGTGAAAAAATTATTTGTAGCAAAGCCAATTAACTATTATAACCCTACTAGGGCAAAGAAAAATGTGTGTGTTTTTTTGTGCTTTTATGTGTGTGTGTGGGGGGGGGGGAGTGCGTGAGTTACTATAACTAAAGATCAGAAGATACCGAGACGTATATTTACAAAAATATTTTTGAATTGTGCCATGTTTGGTATCGAATATTATGACTAAGTTTAAATAATCGAAACTTAGATTTCAGTTGATAACTTATTACAGCACAATTTTAACATAGCTGAGTTTTAGTTTGTCAACTTTATCTTCATCTTATTAAACATGAAATATAATACTTTAATCTGTAGTCAAACTTAGGAAATGTTAATTAGACTTCAGCTTCAGACCTTGAATATAAAACCTATTAGAATATAACGAACGATTCTAATCTATTATAATTATGTGCCCTTTGGTACACGGAAATCAAATTTGAAGATCCCTAAAACTTCCACGGCACGAGGCATACATCGTACTATTTAAAACTCGTAAACAAAATCGTTAAATTGTTCAAAGACGTGCATAATAAATCACGTTTGGACATTTCACAAATCTAACGTCAGTACGTGAAAATATTCGTGATAGTCGGAAGATATTTCAACCGGCGTCATCGGTTACCAACTGCGCACGAATTCTTGCCATCGGTGTAAATCTATAGAACGGACATTCAGATGTAGTAGGCGTGCTGGGGAATTCGTTCTTTCCTTGTTATTCTAGTTCTTATCCGAGATAATGCCGAAAAAGCTAAGGTTAGTAATAACCTTGTTCGAACGTCGTTTCACGGGGAACACTTTATCTGGTTTTAATCGAATGAAAGTTGAAAAGATTTAGAAAAAGAAAGTGAAAGTGAAGCTCCATTTTTCGGAACACACCAGAGCTTCTGTTATTACCATATTTTTTTGATAATGAATAAAAGAAAAATATGTACCTATCTCAAGTCCAGTGAAATAGCCGAGTAAGTAAGAAAAATAAGTCAGTAAAAGTCGAAGATATGATTATTTGCTTTATCACTGTGGGTAATATATTTGACCAATTTGTATCGATGTAGGTACTATTGGCATACAAAGAAAACAATGTCCCTTAAAATGAGCATTCTTATAATCAAATTTTAAGGAAACTTCGTACTTAAAACGATTAACATACAGTCAGTTTGTCGAAAGAGTTAATAACGAATACAGGGCATTAGCGCTAACAAAAGTTTAATATAATGGCGCTCCAAGAATATTAATCGATTATTGTGCATTTAATAATACGATTTAAAAACAAATTCAAATACAAAGTCTAATTTTGTTCTATGTAGCGATATAATGGAGCATTAGAGTTCAAAATAGTGTTAAATATTTAAAGTTTGTTTCTGCAACTGACTGATCGTCTATTTTATGGAGTAGTTTGATATGAACTCCATAGGCATTCACAGGTACCCGAGGGCATCGAACCGCAACGCTCAAAGCGAATTCGCTCTGCGCTCCAAGTGTAAGCGGTCTTCTCTATTAGGACATAAAATTGCTTTGTGAATGGACGTCGGCAGCGACATGACGCTTGTAATTCATATTCATATTTTTTTTATTTGGATAATGCGCATTTGTCCCATGTTTTACAATAAACTGTGAAGGATTGGAATTGTCTGAGTAAATAGTCTGCACCTTATATCCGATTATAATGTGAGATTCTTCAAGGCGAATATAAAAATACTGAAGTACTTATAGATATAAAATAGTAGTCAAACAAAGATAAAAAACTATATCAATGACCATTAGGTCATTGGTAGTTTATATGCCTACATTTAGTAATGCCTATTAGATAGATGACGCCCTGGTTGAATTAATGACACAATTTAAATTTGGAATTAGAATCATTTTAGTTTAAAGAGTATTGCTGAACAATCCACCTGGTATCTTGGCTCAAGCTATCTGTGCTATGACATGACATTGATACGTAATACATGGAATCGAGCAGTTCCCATCGCGATCTAGTTATGGCAATAAAATACAAAATATGTACACGTATCGGGAAACACAAATAATAAACTCTGCTAGCAAATCGAGTGGCTTGAGTTATGTGAAAACTTGGCCCATACTGCGCGAGCAGTTCGGTTTTAAGATATAGATCGTATGGATGGTGCGCGAACGTGCTTGTGAAAATTAAAGTGCCAGATGCTTAAAAAAAACATTGGTGTCGTGAGTACTGTATTGTATGCGAAGCCAGGGTCAGTGTATTAATTGTGAATAAAAATTCTATTTCTTGTTGGCGTGATTATCGATTTGGGTGTAAAAGATTTAAATTAAAAAAAAATCACAATAAAGTGACAGATTTAAAAAAATATTTTTACTTTTTAACTGCAAGACGTATTTCTTAAACGTTTCACTTACATTCTTAAATTTGAACTAATTAATGTCAATAAAAGACGAACAACATCGTAATTCCAATACCAACCAAATAATCACTAATAATAATAATAATTTAAACAGCCAATTTATTTCCAGTGACACAAAACGACTACAGGCCGACGATAAGTGTAAACCAGGTCGTCAATAATTTCAGGGATTCGAGCAATCATTTACGTTGACACATCCATTCATACTTCATCTGCAATCTCGCTACATTTGCCGCCATAAATAATAAGTGAGCGAGCGGAGGCGCCGCGAATCCGTACAAAAAGTAACAAACAGATCTCTTAAATAAAGAAAACACGAGCATATGTTAACATCTGTCGATGCGCAGTCGTACGCTGCATCCGATCTAGATAAATATGGACGATTATTTACTAAACTTGATCTTATTGCTACAGATTGAAATATTTATTTAATAATACGCGTCGATGAATATATAGTTTACACGTTCTGATGATGTGGAATCAGACAATTCGATAGCTTCGTTGGTGATCCAACTAGTGAAGCGAACGGCCTTGGGATTGACTTCTGAATGAAGCATACATGTGATGTAAAGCTTACATATGTAGCAGATAGACTTTTGTCTTTTACGTCATGTTTCGTTTAAACAGTCGTACTCCCAAACTAAGAATCCTTGGATACAGCAGGTTGAAGGATTCTTAAATACGGTAAGTTCGAGGATTTTTGAAGACAACTAAAAGTTTAGTAATCTGCGTTTCAATGCCAATATTAACAGTTACAAAGAAAAAATAATAAAAATGAACATATAATCTCTCTTACTATATAATAATATCTATAAGTTAGTACATATTTACAAAAAAGAACTGCTTTGTGAAAGCCGATGTAGGTTAATATGCTCGAGCTTCAGGTCACTAGAGCCCTATATTATCTTTCCCTTCGGCGCACAATAATATAAATGTAAAGCGAATAGTTTTAAACGGGTCGATTATTCATCGTAATCTATAACTGTCTAAAGAGTGCCTTTTTGTTGAACTCTCGTCTGTACAATGAGAAGAGCTTCACTATCTATTACGATATTCAAGCGCAGTTATTAGACTAACTGCAACTTCAAGAAGAATATTAAAGAGAAGTCTAAAGGGTCATAATCGCTAATGAATATTTTTAAGTACCTAGTATTTAGAAAACGTAGAATAAATTAAAATGGTTAAATTGTTTGTAAAGTACGCATTCTAGACAATATTTTTTAAGAAGAATACAGCTCTAAATTATATTTCTCAAGACTGACGATATATAAGATAGATATAAGATTTAATAAATATATTAATACAGGAAATTATTGGAAAATTGTACATCGCAAACACTGAACAATTTAGAATAAAAGTTACTCATGATTTTAATAGTTGATACTAATATTTCGTCCAAATTGCATTTGAAAACGGAAAAACAAACCAGATTTACATTCGCACCTTCTTTTCAAGATACAAATAATAAAAAACATTTTATTGAATACAGAATGCAAAACCAGAGCAAAATAAACTACATACAATCCTCTCCTACAATCTCGCGTAGTTTCTTCCATTTCGAAACATTTATTTATTCTTTTCCATTATTTTTAGAATCTAAAGTATAATTTAGTTAGTATACTAGAGCAACGATGCTAAACCTGTCAACCTTTGTAATTATTGTTGCGCATTGTCGACATATCGATAAAAAATTCAACAATCATAGGATTCCGTTGCAACAATCATAAAACCTGAGAACCACCTACATTTATGTATGTATTTTACTTTGTTAGTCAGGTTTAGAGATGATGTCCGGGATTCCTTGCGAGAACTAACATCCGTATTGGTTTTAGTAAATACAGCCTCACCTCGCTCAAAGCTATGCGAGGTGCGATTTTATTTACTAAATGATGTTTTGTTGTTTTACGATCTCGGAATCACATTGTCTGAATTCTTTGACTATTGTCGTGGAATACGACGCTGAAAACGACAGAGCTTCATCATGGAATATAATCAGAAATTATATGGATATCACGGGAGCGCGTTATTTTTTGTTATTTACTATGTGAGGATTTACTAGTTACAGTGTGAATGGAGATATACTCGTAGATTTAAGGATACGCAGTGAAGTCATTCTGATTTTAAAATCCGAACGAATTGTCATTACCATGCGGTCCAGAAATGCCGTTGTAATGATTAACAAGTATAGGTATCAATTATAACAATATAATTAAATAAATTTTGGATAATGAAGACCATTTAAACTCTATTGTTTTGAAATGCTACAAAATTATTATAAGAAATCATAATGCATTCCACCAAACATTGGCATTTTAACACAGAGTATAGGTAATGTTCATTCTTGCATCAAGATCCAGATTTCTTCCATCGTTTTCTCAAATTTACACCCTTCGACACTGGCGATAGGGTAAGATTTTAATTGTTTAACGTTAAAATTTTAATGTTTACGCGTGCCACAAATCATTAGGCGATAAACACGGGTTTTATAAGTTCTGTTTGGGATTTGTTTCCTCCAATAAACGTTTCGTCTCTCTTTAAGTGCGCCCATATAACTTGTGTATGTTACACCCTTTCGGTTTGGTTCGTTCCAAAAACAGAACAATGCAGTTGTGGGTTAATGGTTCGGATTGAGATGTGAGCCGAAGTTGGATCTTACTTTTCACGATCAGTTGGGTTCATCGTCCCTTTGTGTCCAGTTAATGTGCGCGGAAGTTTTTTAAACTGTTAATGAACGTATAATGTTATTTAGTTCTCATTTTATTGTTTGATTCGTTAATGTCTGATTGTAAAATAATTCCGAATTCGTCTGATTACAAAATGTTTTCGGTCATTATTTCTTTAAATCAAATTTACGGTTTTATTTTCAGATATGTTTATCATTCATTGAGACTTTGCATTGCGTCAAAGTCATAAACTGCGACTTCAATAGTTTTTATTTCTTTAGAATGCTGATCGTAATCACAAACACTGATTACTAGTTTTATTGTACTTATAAAAACTTCTCCAAAAACTATTTCTTCCTTAGTACTAGAGGTACTAACTACTTACCCTCTATCTCAATGAATAGTGTCTAACCGCCGAGCATGGGAACCCAGGTCTGATTCCTTACTACATCAGTTAATAATATGGTAAATAAATGCTTATCATTAATTTCTGGGTTTTTCTTTACATGTTTATGATGACTCCACCTGCTGGGACCCGCCATCTTGTTATGAGGGAGAGTTTGTTTATTGATTTAATTTTATCTTAAACATATGGTACGAATCGCTTACCTCACTCTATTCTTAAATAAATACTTACCCTTGTATCTATAGTCAAGTAATTTCTTGAACTGAAATACCTAATTACTTAGCAACTATTTTCGAGGGTAGTAGCAACTGTCAAGTAATAACTTTACCTTGACTATAGATATAAGTGTAAGTACTTACATCGATTACTTAAAATGTACATCAGTTATTTTTATAACTATTCCCTTATAACACCGAAGCCACTTACGGAAATAACTGTAATAAACTCAACGTTTTATGGCTTCCTCTCACCTACTAACATATTAAAATTTCCAGCGTGTAAGGTTAATAGAAGCGACAAAATACGTTGACAACGGACCCTTCCGGACCCCAACAAATTTAGTCTAAAGAAAATATTGGACAAGCAACATATTAACTGTTGGGAGAAAATTGAAAAGACGAAGGGAATGTGGGAAGTGAAAGAAGAACTCAAAGCAAAATTGATGGGCGTGGGACGGACCGTAAATAAGTATTTAAAGACTAATTTACACGATTAAATGTTTGAAATTTTCTTAAAGGAACGTAAGACATTCCTTATAAGATTCTTATGCAAAATAATCACTAATTATAACGTGTAACGTTTCAGAAACAAATAACAGAAGCTGATTATTAATTCTAAGTCCTAATGCTTTGAATAGATTTAAGAAATATTTTCATGAATAACATTGATTTTTTTCAATTTAATAATTAACATATGAATCTCCATTACCAATTAACCACAATAAGACAGTGGGTGAAATATTTAACAATTTAAAAACGTTGAAAGAACTTTTACAAAAGTACGCGTATTTTAGTTCGAGTAATTTCGATTGAACGCGGTAATGACGTCATTACGCCACGTTAAACTATTACCGAAGACAAATTGGTGAATTCTACGTAAAACTTATAAATAGTTGTACTTTGAACAAATTCAACTAAAGTTACCGTTTGAACTGAAATTGGGGGAACAAAAATAACATGTCAAACTGCTACAGTATGAAAAAGGCGTATTTTTAACGTCAAACAAGGGGAACCTTGTTCTGTCTGTTGGATGTTTCACAGTTGTTTGTAATTTATCAGTTATTTGAATATAGAATTATAAATTTAAACAAGAATTTAGAATTACAATTTTACTTTTGAATTATTTAAGTTATAAATGAATGATTTTCTGAATCAATAGATTAATCTTCCTTAGGATTAACTTTGTGTACGAGACATGTTTCTCTAAGTCACAACATCTCATCTATGATTTCAGGGATATCTCCGACGTGTGTTCGTCGCGTGATGGTCTTCTAGATGGAATTCTTCAATTCGGAAGCTCTGCTGGTATAATAATTTGTTAAAACTGTCCACTTTTATTTATGATAGAAGCGAGGTAACCACGAAAATATAAAACCTTACAAGTATCATTGACAGCACAAGTGCCACACGATCAGTGAAGGTAAGGATAAACATTTTAAATTTCTAAGAATATCCAAGACTAAAATGTAAAAAGTTGTAACTTAGTAATCGAATAATCAAGTGCTTATTTATTTACAAAGCCGTTAATAATTTAAAACCAAAAAAAATCCAAAGTGCAAAGATCGACTCAATTCTCATAACCACCCTCCCTATTAAGAAATTTTATCTTTCGTAAGGCGTCCGAAAACGACATTTAATTTCACGTGACATAAATAAAAAGGGAACACGAGGGCTTTCCCTCGGAGGAAAAAATAACAAACATATCTCTCAAAGTAAGAAAACAAACAACGTATGTTAACATCTGTCGCGGCACGAGTCTGTACAGATGGCGACAGAGTTGTTCAAGAATAACTTGATTCATCCGTTCAGAAATTTTGAAGATAAATTTATGCTTCGGAAGTATAAACTAGTAGCGTGCTCAATTTTGCAGGTAGTTTTATATTAGCATTTATTTAGCTTGGAGTCGATTCGCTGTATGAATACATTTCAGTTAGTTTAATGCTGTGTTTATAGATGGCGCTGATTCTAACATGAATTTGGTTAATATATTAATACAACGCCAATGAAATGAGTAATAATAATACCTGGTGTCAGGATAAACAAATTAAAGCAATGGCCTGAACTGTTTCAGTTATATTTAAAAAATTGCACAGTACAACTACATTTTCTGAAAACATTAAAAATAATATTTTGAAGGCAAAACCGTGCTAATTCGAGTTTTATGGCCAAAAACTTTAAATTTGCATTTTTTTTATCATAATAATGATTCGATTACTAAATTTAAGAAATAATCTAAATATTGGTAATCTTGAAAAATATTTGTCAAAAGTATTTTGTTTGCGACTATCCCTGCTGTTCGGAATTCTATACGTCAGTGTTGATTGCAGTTAATTATAAATTCGTCTCCCTCGCATTGTGTACTCTATTTTCAGATCTTCTTCCATATCTTTACCTGTCGCTCTAATGCCTCTATAGCCGGGGCAATAGAGCTCAAAATCGTTTACCAAATAAATAGTATGATCGTTCTTTTATCTGTACCGATCTTAAATCAAACTGAAATCAGCGCTTAAAGCTATTTGAGGGCATTACTTCCGCCAATAAAATACTTCTCTCTGTCCGGTTGGTGTCGTTGAACCAAATGCTCTCTTTGAAATTGAACGAAATTTGAGTTTATTAATCGTCCGATTAGTTTGGGAGGTTTGATGCCTTGTCTGTCGGAGGGGAGTTTTACAATAGGCTGTAAAAATTTATGTCACGTAAAATACTTTTTTTATTATGATAGTATATTTTTTATATTACTTCTTCTTTTACTGATTGAAACTAAATTTGAGTCATTTACTGCTAAATTTGACTTTTTCTTTGATTTTGGTGTGTAAATGTGGAATGATACTTTTAAAACTTGCAGGGTCTTAAGGGGTATAGAGTTAATAATTTATAGACAGAAATATTTTTGGATCTATTATTGTTAATACATTAGTCCAACTACAGAGAAGTTCTCTCAAAGGAGTGATGTTGAACAAATAAGCAATTGATCAAAATACTGGATAGTCTTTAACAGAATATCATTAATAATAATAATACCCTGATAACTAAAGCTATTATCTATTGAGGATCTAAGTTCAAGCATTGTGCACACGTCGAATGCATATTTTGAATTAAATTATCGTTGACTTTACTGAAAGACAACATAGTGAGGAACTTTGAGGAAGGCATGAATAGTATACAACATTCGCAAAGGCATGCGAAATCTACATAGTCTCTCATTGCTATCTTGATGGATTGTGACCAACTAAAAAGATCCATTAATGATATATGTTAAGACAGTAATTGTAAACACTGGAGCGACATTGCATATCGTTAATAAAATTCCCATACCGTAAACATTATATTCAGATGTTCTTTATGACGGAATCTCGTCAGGTTTTTACGAGAACGTTCGACAAACGGATCTGTGAACGACGTGCTCTTGAGAGACATTCATAAATTCTTCCACTTGACATTTGACGTCTGGATAAAATTTCATTTTAATGAAGACACGCCACTTTCAGGTACAAATTGGAAAAGGTAAAAAAATAAAATATAAACAGGAATAAAAATGATTCTTGACGACAATTTAAATGTACAAATTAATTAATTTTCGTCAATGGCGGAGACTAAAAATTCGTAAATGAGTTTAACCATCATTTCTTGAAGTAATTGCATATTGTATTTACTCTTTATCGTCCTCATAAACAACAGCATGCCTTAATAAATTATAATCTTAAACTAAATATTCAATTACTTACTTATATCTAACAATTCATAAGAAAACAAATGGTAGCAGAAGCACACTTAAACAAATATCGTAATAGAAAGCAAACAATAATATTGTAACACTGAATCAATATTAAGCAGACCGACCTTTAGTTGTCTGAATAAACATTTACCTTTCATTTTAAGAGGATCTTTGACCAAAGGTAAGGTCTAATTAATTTTATGCAAAACCTCAATTCTTGCATTACTTGCTTTGATCGTAAATGTATTTTCGTTATAAAGTAATTGAAATTGTGTTACTTAGTTTTGGAAGTTTGCTGTGTATTTGTAAATGTGACAATTGAATATTGAGACATAATTAACGTGTTGTTCTCTATAAAGCCGGTCTGAGTGGCGCAAATTAGGGGAGGCCTATGTCCATCAGTGGACCTTGAATAGATAGATATATATATGTATAAAGATAAGTAAAATAGAAGAAGGCTGATATATAGATATATATGTATAAAGATAAGTAAAATAAAAAATAAGTAATTGCCATGAAAAAATCAACAATAAATAATACTCCTGATGATATTTTTTAACTTGATATAACCCCACCAGATGAAGATGGCCCAGAAGGTAAATCGTACTTAGTAAAAGTATGCTCAGTTTAAATGTCGATATGAGAAACATAAGGCTCTATATCTCATACTACTAGTATTGGACATCAGACCTTGTGGTTCTGTTGTCGAGAAATGTTAACATTAAATACGTATGAAGATATTCGGTTATAAACAACAGAATGGATATGTTATTCCAGTTATTCACAGTAAATGTTACAAAATTATAAAAATAAGAAGTCAAGATTCACCCATCTATCCATCTGTTTTGGATGATTCCCTAGACATAAGCCTACTATTAGCTTAACATACGCTATTCTAACCGGTTCTAAGACTTCTGAATCAAGGCGATACACGTCTTTTTTACATCCACAGGTAAAGTTAAAACGTAAAAATAAGGCTATACACTCCCCATTTGAATAAGGAACTCTACAAGTATATTCGAGGCTCGTAACCGTCCAATGCTGAATACGAGACTCATTTTACGAAATAAAGGCTAACAGATTCCTCACAATATTATAGAAAAGCTCCCAGCTGTTTGCAGGTTTCTTAGAAACATTTTCCTTAAGGGAAGAAAGTAATAATTTAATTCTAAAATGTATGTATGCACCCATCTTATAAACTTTAAAAAAAACAATATCAAAAAAATTTTTGCAGCATTGTTTAATGTTGAATACCTTATTTTAAACGAAATTTTGATGAACAGAAAAAGATTTGTCAGATAATTGTCGTATATAGGCACCAAATTACAACCCATTACTGTTTCACTGCCGAACTCGAATCTTCTTTCATTTTATTCAGGTTATCAAGTCTACCACGCTGGTCAAGTCTTAATTGGCAGATTTCATGCATCGTTAAGAACGTTATGGAGATATCTTAGGTGCGGGTTTTGTTACTATGTTTTCCTTCATTCTTGAACAGCTACGAAATATTAATCATACTGAAATGAAAATAATATTCTTGCAGATAAATGTTAAATCTGACAACTTGAATTTCATCGATATTAAAGTTTTTATTATGTAAATAGTTGAGAAATTCCTGTCACAATATGAGAAGTGAAGGTCGTAGTTACCACGCTGTCCAAGTACTGTTTGGCAAACTTCTCACACCTTTGAGAACATTATGGAGATACTTTCAAGTGATTATACGTTCAAGTGTGCAGGTTTCCCCTTGATGTTGTCCTCCACCGAAGCAAGTGATATTAAATTGTAATACGTACATAACTTCTGAAAATTAGAGATAAATGTACAATTCGAACTCACGCCCCTACGTTCCGGAAACCAATGTTCTGACTATCACTGCTACCTATATGAATGACCACAGATATGGACATGAGTATGTCTAATCAATACCGATATTGATAAATTGTGAATAGCGAACAGGGATAAAAAGATGCTTGCTCTAAAACTTCAAGCACGAAACGATGAGTCATTGTTGCCGGTCGAAGAAACTAGCCATAGTAACTAACACTAACTTAATAGTTAGTGTACATTAATATGTAGTATATAGTTTAGTTCATGGAAACATAATATTAGTAATATGGTACTGAACACCTAATAATAAAAGGTGATGTAATCCTTACCCGAAGCCCTACCACTAACAGAGAGTATTATCAAGGACTTAAAACAAATTGCGAAGCCCGTTATTTTAGTTTGTAGAAGTTAGTGTTTGTTCTGTTGAAATTCTAAAAACTTTTATTAACTTCAGTAATTTTAAGACAGCGATTTAAAGTCTGCAACAGATATATTTATACATTGGAATTGTTCGCCAAAGTTCTATACATTTTCATTTGTAAATTATTCATGAACCCGAAAACCCAAATGTCCGGTATTAAATAGGGAACAGTTGCAAATATTGTGAAAGGAGATAAGGCTTTGATCTTTTCGATCCAAAATTTGTTGTAACGCAAAAGTATTCAGATCGAACTGGGTCACGGCTCAGGTATAGAATACGGAAATAAACATTCTTGCTGATAAGAGTTTGGGGAACTGTAACACAGCATTAAGGTGAAAGAAGAACATAACATCTTAGATAACTTCAATACAAATCTTAGCGAAGATGCTGATTCATTATGCTCAACTAAACTATTTTCTGTTGCCGTCATCAATGTAGAAAACGACGATTTATTAACGTCGATTTATTCGGAAAATAATGGAGTTGCTAATACAAATCCCGATTGAGTCTTTGTGAAGTCGAATGATTAAACGATTCTTCACTTTTTGTTTAATTCTGAGGATTAAAACAGTCGAACTGGGCTTAGAGTTGAGACTGAGATGTGGTCAGTGAACGCGAAGTAATTTGTGAGGGGGATTTAAGGATGTTTGAACTTTTAATAGAGTTCGATTTTATTACGTTGCCTAAATAAATTGATTTTGGACGTACTTTCATATTACGAGAAAGGTCGACAAAGTAACTTAATTTAGTTACTAATAATACTTCGCAGTAAAGAAAAATGGCAGAAGTATATTTTTAATTTTATTAGGGTTCTGTAGTCGATACCGAACAGACCATTTTGTGAGCGAGAATTTAGTTTGCGAAATATAAGTGCTAATTTTGTTACAGTCAAGAGTCCTTACTCCCTGTTAGCTAAATTATTGATGTTAGTTGTATACTATAGTTCATGTTAATAGTAGATGCAATGAATTTTAAAGGAAAACTAAAAGATTTTGAAAGACTTAACAAGTCAAGGAATAAAAAATAAACAAAGTTACAGCT
>DWPA01003547.1:0-13941 GCA_018251375.1 Calpodes ethlius
GACGGCGCTTGACCTCCAGAGAAGTACTCATCTTAAGAGGGTCCTCGTGAATTAATCTCCTAAAATTAATGAGCTGCGACATCGCCACAGCAAGGGGAGTAGGCTACTGATTGATAGACTAACAGGCTTGGACCTACTTAATAAGCCATTTCTATTAAGTACATTACCAATAAATTCTTAACAGACAGAGGAGTCGAGTCTTTAGAACAAAATAGGTATTTTTACCGCTTCGCAAGTACTCGTGTTTACAGGAATAAAGAATAGCAATAAATATTTATGATCTCTCGCAAGAACTGTGGAATAATCTGAACGAGTCGAGGTTTTGATGCCAATACCGTTGTTTAAAGAAAACACTTACGATGTTTAAGATGTAACTTGCTTCTAGGATCAAACGTGGATGTGGCCAATAGTTTAACGCGTCAAATAAAGGGCTAGTTAAAACGTTAATTAACGGAAAATAAAAATGTGTATACAACTCCATTAATGTAGCCAAGCGTAAAATTAACATATTAATTAACCAGAATTCGTTAACATTAACGTTACCGCAGATGTGACAGGGCCATTAGACAATCCGGATGTTGCAGCGTCCGGGGATGTAGTGCGTGAGCGCGTTATTTATGTTATTGTGATTTTCACAGCCATTTGCCGTTTTTTAAATGACACGATGACGACACAACTATATAATCAATGTGGTGATGCTACATTAAAGTAATAAATTAATTAAAAAAAATACTCAACTCTATAGCATTTACTGATGTGGCGGGACCCTTAAGCTAGCTCGCACTGATGCTAATTTCCATATGTGAACAATACAATATGATTTGTCGTTTTAATATCGTTTCATGAAGAAGCTGCAATTGGATGGTTGCGTGTGCCACCCATGGGTGTTAATATCTTCGCAGCTGACATTGGTTCGTCGAAACCTTACCGGTCAAGAAGAAAGCGGAGCTTTCATTCACATACTTTATATCAGAGCACCAGAAACGTCGTAGAGGTACAATATAGTTCCAAAGTAAAGGATAATTTCCCGTGAGTACGTATGTACTATTACAAAGAAAAATAATAAAGTCGAAATATCATATCTTATCAGTATTCATCGTAACTCAGCGGTGCGCGGTGCGCGGTGCGCGGTGCGCGGTGCGCGGTGCGCGGTGCGCGGTGTATCTCAGAGCCATTTGTATGAAAATGCGCTTTCACCGGAGTTTTATTGAAGCATTCGGGGCAGAAATACAGCGCGGCTATGACACTATTACTTTATGCCGGATCCGTGATAGAAATATATGAGAGAAAACCGCACGGTGATCTAGAGCTTCCAGATAGGATAATAGGCAACTACATAAGTTTATACATTAAATAATATTAATGATTTGTATAAATCAAGGCGCGAAGTTTCATGATAAGCAGATGAGAGAAGAGCTGAAAGAAAGATAGAAAGGACAACTCATTTATTAAACAAACGATAATTTTATTGCAAAATTATCGTGTAATATACAATTTATTTGTATACGGGATACTTACTTGAGCAATTGTAATATTTTAAATCAGTACTTGTTTGTATTATCGATTGTATTTAATAATATAAAGGTTAGTGACTAAACATTATGTGCGGTTGGCTACGACTCACATGACTGCCTTCAGTTAGACGAATATAAATAAAAAAAATGTATTATTTCTTAACACCTTATTCTTCCGACGATAAAACGTAAATGCGAACTACCCTCACAATTTTATGGAGAACAATTGCGCGGTTAAATCTTTCAAACAATTATCATCTCCAGTCACGAAACACTCGACTCGGGATCTTGAGTGGCTCGTTGCTCGAGTCCTCGTTAAGCGTTCACACCATGTTAATTACAGCTATGATTTTTCTTCGCTCCCGAATCATTTCTACCCCATTGTTAGGTTTTGGTGAGTGCCGCGAAGCACTCGCGAGACAGGAAATCCATTTGTACTCTCAGGTAATGTGAGTTTCCTAATAACAGTCTCTTACGGAACATGAGGGTACACCTCCACGCCTGCGCTGAGACGTAGTCGACCCTGTCAGTCGCGGGGCCCAGGTTCGATTACCGGCCTGAGCAGTATAAAACAAATGTTTGCACTCGGCCCTTGTAACCTGTAGAACATTTTAGTGAAAACTGTAGTTTCTCCTCTTGAGTTAAGTGATTTGTCCGTGTCACCCACAACGCTGGGAATTCTAGCGCAGGGTCATGCGTTTGAGAGCGTTTATGTTTTACTTTAAAAGGAATGATATTTCAATAGAAAAAACGGCACTTAAGGTAGCACGGATCACTTGACTTAAAATCAAATAAGGGACAACTACAAATTAGTCGCAAAAACATTAAGACTGTTGTGAGTTGAAGTACTCGTACTAAATATCTAGAGCAAAAGTGAGGGACACGGGAACTGGCGAGGTTTGCCTTGTACGGTACTCACGGTTTTATTTAAATACGGGTAATTTAACTACTGATGTATGTATTGGCCTGCTCCCTCACATATACCGTTGGTTACGCGTTCAAACGAGAAGAATTTTATTGCCGATCAACATCGTGAACTGTGTTATTTATTGTTCGACATCTCAATCTGCTGCTGTCTCTGGGCTGGGCTAGGATATTCTCAGTGTCAGAGGTACAATTCATCACGTTGGTCAAGTATGAATTGACAGAATTTAGACAAGTTTGAGAATATTACGGTAAATTATTACGTGTGGAGGTTCCCGTACGACGCCTTCTTATCGAAGTATACGATAAATTTAATGTTTAATTATCTTACTTCGTGAATTAGAAGTGCGCGCTAGATTCTTACTCAAAGAACTTGTGCGAGAGATCGTCGCGTAATTACGACTTATAAAATATATAATTGCTATTTAATGATAGATACTCCAGAGCAGTTTTACTTTGAAGTGCTGTAAAAGTGGTTTAAAAACAGATTGAACCAAGTTTTCAGTGCCAGTAGCTACAAGACTAGTAGCTAAGAGATTATATAATGTGGATTCAATGCAAATGTTGTTGTGGGAGATACCTTAACTTGGGCAATATCTTGTATGATGTAAATATATATTAATATATATATATATTAGTGATAAAAGTTACAAAGATTATGTGTTACATGTATGAGACTTAGTTGATGATGGTAGTTACGCAAAGATTTCACTTAAATAGGCTTTTGTATGGAATTCTTTACTTCTATGGCAGTAGTTTACCTTCTACCAGAACTTAAACATTATGTAGTAATTAATGCAATCGAGAAATCAATAAGCGGAATTAATCCGATGCATACCCATATGAATGTATAGCGCCGAAATTGTATAGCCCCTGAAGTAAATTTTGAAATGTAAAACAGCTTGTGTTTTAATGATGAGAAAATATAAAAAATATTGTTCTTTATTTAGATAATTCTGTAGCTGTTTGTCACACACCAATTATAACTGTAATTTTGTTATCGTAAATATGCAAAACATAATCGTCCTCGATACGGCACTTAACCACACTTGAACCGGCCGGTTAGCATTACCGCCAAGTGAAGCTCGCTCACTACACACTCCGCCTAGATCGTATTACAGATAGTGCGAAAGATAGCTCGCTATTAGGCTTCACTAGGAACTCATTACTCTGCACTTAGATTTATGTTCTATGTACACGAGACGAGTGCAGGACCGTAACAACTTAATGAGTGATAATCTAATATATATCGTTTGCGCACACATCTCTTCCCGGATATTGTATCCTATATATAGCCTAGCGTGAGGTTTTGAATTGTTATTAGAGATCATTATATCACCGCCGATCCTCGCCAACATCGAATTTGAAACAGTTTGAAAGACAGACTACTAAGTATTCAACATTACATAGCCATAAGTCGTCGAAGGCTGCAATTTAATAAACTAAAATAACATTTCGGGTAACCTTATCTCAAGATTTTCTCAAAATGACAAAACAAATGAACTGTACTTATTTCATTTTTATGATGAGTAAAGCATATAAATTTTGATAAAGCAACTTCCATATAAATCTTAAGTATAATTATGTTTCTACGTGACTCCGTTTAACAAAGATTAACTCAAACAAACGTGTAAAATCAGCTCGTGAACAGTAAACACGTGATGAAAATAAATGAGTCGCGACGGACGCCGCAACGCCCCGTTAATCGCTTCATTAATTCATTAACTGTCAACTGATCCTGACTCGATCGCCCACCCAAATGAAATGTGCCCGAGCCGGAGGAATCGGTGCATTTTTCTGACGGCTGCAATAAAGTTTGCGCACTGGATTTAAATTCATGACGTCGGATAAGATTGACGTGTTTTAATAATTATAATAAGCAATCCTGCTGGCCACATAAGGATTTGTGGATTAAATACACTTTTTTATATAATAAGGATACCTAATGGGTTTGCAGTGCCACCGCCTGCTGCCGCCCACCAGTATATCGGACACGCTTCAATTAAGACTGTAGGAGGAAACAGTTCCTCTAACGTTTAATACTAAGAGGGCTAGGTACACACCTAGTCCCTAATAAAAGCTTTTTGTTATTACATCTACCCTTATTAATAAGAGTTTTTTGTTATTCTTTAATAAGGTTGGTCAGTGGACGTTGTGAATAATGGTACCCACTTTAGTAGTTACTACACGATGAAGATGTTGATGGATGTGTTTCAACTTTGACAGCCAAAACTAAAAAATAAATAAGTAATGACATTCAAGCTAAGTTTTCACTCTAAACAAAATTTATCATTGAGCACATTTTAATAACAGAATATCCGTCACAAATTAACTTACTGAACCGATTACAGGGATCCTTATTCAAAACGGAACCCTTATTGTTTCGTCATTTCTGTCGTACTATGCGGTACAGCGCAGATTGTTAGTATTAGAATGCTGTCATTTAACATAGCTATTTATACTAAGCACAATGACAGTGTAGTAGAATAAAATCATAAAAAAAATTTGAGTACGTCCCCTATATGTAAAGAAGATAAACTTTTTCTTGCATACGTGGAGTCGGGTGTCTCTGTATAGGTACTTTAAATTCATTATGGGTTTGCGAAGACCTTTTTTCGGTTTAAGAATTTGCTTGCGATATATTATGCTTTAAAGTGCTAATTGTAGTTAGGGTCAAGCCTCTCTATCAATTAAACCATTTATGTCAGCCATGAGAAAAAAGTCACGGTTGTCGTATATGTGATGAAATTTAAAGGAAAGCCGTCGCGGCTGTGTATTGTTTATAAGTTTAGAGCAAATGTTGATCAACTCTTAATTACAAAGCTATCTTTCGCGTGCCCCGACACGCACTTAGCCGGTTTCCTTTAAAAAAGTATTTGAATTACTTATTGTAAATGATGCCTTATGTATGTTAGTAAATAGATAAGCTTAAATTCAGACCGCATTCAGATTAATGTTCTACTCAAAGGATGTAAACGTAATTTAGTTTTGTTATCGTGTCTGCCGTTTTGAAGTTATGAAAAAATATATATTTTTAAAGGCTAGATCAAAAACCGAGTTCTGGGCTATTATCATTTTGAAGTCCACTAATAAACGAACAGACGAGCTTTTGTGCCGAACGTCATGCACTCAGACTAATCAATTCATACGTTTTCATACAAAACCTTTGGAGGATCCGCCGGCGTGCCAAAACAACATCATCTCATAATCCGAGCAAAGCGATATTCCGCCGTAGACTATGCAGAAATAAAATAACAAACTTGCATCTCTTTATAATGGGCGCAATGGTTCGGGCCGGCCCGACCGCCGGCGAGCGGAGAGCAGACAAATATTAGTTGGGAAAAACTGAAGACATTTTAATTAGGCTCATAACTTATGTATATGTTACTTCAGGAAACTATGAGGATTATAAAACTCTCAGTCGCATCTGAAACCTGAAGATTGCCGTATTCAGATGAGAAAAAGAACTAATTAGTCAGTTCAATTCATTATTAAGTGATTCCGACTCCCTTAGTTGTTAATTGGTGTCAGGGAGATAGTGAGTAGAAGTAATCAATGTTACTCATGTATCCCCTACTTTTGTTCGAGTGACGCTGTAAAGGCGACCAGGGGCGACAGCGATAGTCCAGAGAAAAACATCGTTTACACAAATAAAGATAAAAGTTTTAAAAAGCTTTCAAAGATTTATTCTTCAACCAAAACAAATTTATATTTGTAATATTCGTAAACAGCGGCAATAGTGTAGAACTGTGTTACTACTATTTAAAAGATAGTTAGAATAGATAGTGAGCATAGCATAGCCTGGCATTAATTAATTGCGGATGAGACACGCGGCTAGGCTACGCACAACGCCGCTATTCATGCGAATTCATTAAAATACGAAACTCGTCATGAAAGCTTCCTGTTTTCACACTTAATTTCTGCCTCGCCTTCATTTCTCGCGGTAAAAAGACTAACGTTTATGTCATACTTGCAAAATCGCTATTTCAAAGGAATACTATTATAATAATTTTAAAAGGCTCGCGCTGTCGAAACTAAGTGGTCAGATCGCTTCAGAGTTCCTTCTGTTTGTGGTCTATTTAAGTGGTTTTGAAATGTAAGTAGTAAGTGATCGTAATAATATTGCTCAGATTAAATTAAGTGTGTTGCGTCTGTTTTATTAATGGCGCTCGGTAAAAATTTTTGTTTGTGTTTTGGGGTTCATCGGCTTGTAGAAAAATACTATATATTTTATAGTATAGCGGTACTTGTAACTAATGGTACCCACATTAATTAAACAATAATGTGTAATATGCGAGATAAATGTTACTTTTAAAAACCCACAGTTTAATAACACTGCAATTATTGTTGGCATAAAACTTCTTGAAGCATTTTATCATTTATTTAAAACTCTTCTTATTCCCAATTCCTGAACAGCACCAGAGAATAACTAAGTACAGGTACATGTAAGCTTTTCTTACATCAGATCTGATTTACACATGGATAATAATAAAATTATAAATGGTTAGTTAATTATTTGTAAGGTATTTTGTACTCTGTTATAACGCAGGATACTTATATTTACTTTGTTTATAAATTAGCGTGGTGTCCTTCTCTCTTTCTATTTATTTCTGTAGATCTACCAAATTACACAATGTTACACTAAATTGCGAACTGTCTCCGTAAATCACTTTATATATTTATAGAAACCGCAAGAAAATCCGTGCAGTAAATTTGAAATTATCGTGTTTACTCAGACAGATAGTTTGTTTACACTACGGGGTGAAATAATATTGTTTAGACTCGGGGAGTCTCTCCGCGATTGATCATCTTAGCGATGAAGGCGATCCGAAGTAGATAATATAGTTCTACATAATCTCCCATTGGGCAAATATTGCGACGCCATTAATCTGTGCCGCGTTCGTGGGCGACGCTGGGACAAAAGCGAGCGGGATATACATTTTAGGTGTCAAATCCAAAATGGCGTCGCTATTGCACGTTGTTCCTGCATATATTTCACCGGTGACAAATCTCCAGTGCAGCCAACGGTCGGTACTGTTCGCTGCACCGTAGGGTTGGCACCGCTGGATTTATGGTCTCCCGGACAAATGTGTGAGGCCCGATTTACGAGACCTCGATGAGGTGGCAGTCGTTCCAATGCGGACTCTGTCGTTGTACGATAAGTACTAAGCCGCGATTTGCGAACGGCAAAGCGACGTTTGCCGTATCGTGAATCAGCATTGCCATATTGAATTTTAACAGCAACAGGCGAATAAAACCGTCAGCCTGTCAAAATATTTAACGACACGTACATGTGGTTGCCATGAGAACGCACAGAGGCGGCGCCCGAATTATTTCCAGTCGCCGCGGATTGATTAATTTTATACGTGACTTAAAAATGTGTTCACGCAGACGATCGGTTCTGTTTATGTTCACAACGCCTGGACAGTACAAAGCGCCGCTATAATTACTCTATTGGGTTGTTTTTTCCAAATATGTCTCTAGCTATCTCCATAAGAATATGTACAGTGTAAGGACACATGTCATTTGTTTTCAATAATTTTGATATATTCAGTCAGGTCTCACTCACTACCTACCGAATATCGGCATGAACTGTCTGGACAACTTATTATGACTTGGGAGAACTTCGGATGTGAGATTTTGACTGGTACATTTAAGGCCTCGGTGATCGGTATTTTACATATCTGATTTATGTACCGTGCAGGTAGTGCGATGATCCTGGTGGCTCCTGAGGTTCGGATCTTGTGTTACGAAAATGAAAAATCCGTGAAAAATATGCTCATAGTTGTGAATTCACAGTTGCTTCAATTTCTACTATGTCTGTGATACAACTAATAATATGCACAATAACTCTACCACCTGAAGATAATGACGTGAGAATCTTGTATAATTTGCATTAGTGCCCATTAATACGAATTACAATACAAATAAATTAAAGTCTGGTTTATAGATTATTTATATTGGGTATAACATTATGAATTCAATTCTGAGAAAGAAACAGCGTTCAAGTTACCCTGGAGGCTGAGCTCATCGCGAACGACCTTTACAAAAAGCGTTATGTTTTATGAGTTTCTCGTACAAACCTAAATAAAAAACATCAAATCTGTTCGTTCGGCAGTCTATAAAATGAATATTTATTCGCCCGCATACTTCTAAGAATAACAATCACGTTATACATAAACAGTTTGTGCAAAAAGTCGACAGCTTGTTAATGTGGAGCGATAAAAACAAACGATTATATTGTTTAGTGATAAGTGTGAGACATTGGGCCGTGTAGCCGTGTAGCGGTGTCGCCGGGTCGCCGTGCCCCGCGAGTGGCCGTGTTTGCATACAGCTTTGATCGATTGCCCAAATTAAAAGCTGTCAGCGATCGAACTAGAACCAGTTCTTGCGAACCGTGATGTACCGAATCGTTAACAACAATGTTTCTCATTTGGACGCACGACAAAAAATCTTTTTGCCTTTGTAATTTTTGACGAGTTGATTCGTTTGCAGGTTTTTTTAACTACGTATTTGATATCAGTTATGTTGCCTGACGGTCTTCTGTCAGAACAAGGATTTAGAATTTGTGTGTTTTAAAATACAATCATTTTCTATATTGCTGAGAAGAGTACAAGATGTCAGTGATTAGGAATATCTATCTATTCTTATCTAAGCGTAGGCTATCCTCCTCAGCTCTTAGAGCGTTCTGCTGAATAACAGACGATACTGACGCCAGATCCTACAGGAGATCGCTAGGTTATGAACCATGTGGTTTAATCTCAATCGTACTTCTACGTGGTGTTAAATCTTTTTACCCGCATTGCTAACAATGTTTTCGTCGGAGCGTCCGACTACCTTCACTACTTTTAGAGTTGCTAATGTCCATAGAAGGTAATAACAAAACCTCAGACTCGACTGGGCATTTGTCACTGCTTGAAATAATAAAATGTATAACTAATAAATAATTAAATGTTCAATAGACACGTACCAAGGATTAGGTGATTACTATAGATTTGTATATCGACTAAATCAGAGATCAAATTAAATATAACTGGAAAGAAATAAAAAGAAAAATCTCCGCTTTTGTAGATACATAAAATGAACGTCACTCAACCCAGACCCGAGAACAAGAACCTATCCGTTGCACAAACGTCTGCTCCAGCCGGGGACTGACCTTCGGGTCGTTTACAGTTATTAAATCTATATTAGCGATTAATTAGCGAGGAAAAACAGAAGCAGATATGGCTGATATCGAAGTTGTTATTACCGAGACCCTCGTTGGAAATGGAAATGTCTCGTCGAGGTCACCTGATAACTCGTGAACAACAACATGTTATATTTTTATTTAATCTCGTGTTATTTTAAACTTAAATTATCTACTGTTGACCGCGTTTGTCTGACTCTCATTACGTCGCGTCTGATGTTATTTTTGTAAATTTTCTATTTATTTATTTTATAAAATGATCTATGTACTTACTCACATTTACTATATACATTAGAATGTGTCTAGCTCACGATTCAAATTTAATTGAATTCGCCCGAGTGTAAGAGTCAACTCAAATGAAATATTCAATTCAATCTGATTGAGATTATTCAACGATAAGCTTCTAAGCGGTAAATAAATTCCTCGCCACAAATTGTTAACCCTTTGGCCTTATTTATCTGCGAGGAGCTCTGGTACGAGTACCTAACAAATTGAGCGGTCGAAGGTTATCGCGGACCAATCATGTTCGATACCGAGCAGTTCCTAGAAATCCAGACCACATAGTTTCATTAACTGATTCCTACTTACAGTCTTATCATTATAATGGCAGTTGACTCGACTTGTATGTAGGTCGGATATTATTACATTTTCTAATTATTTCACCGCAAAATAAATTTTATAGATTAATATAAATACTACGTAAGAAACATTTAAAGCAAGATCTATAGAACAATTTAATTTTAATTAAAGTCTTACAAAGAAAAAAAAATGAGTATAATAAAATTAAAATGGATGCCTTAAGTCCGCCCTTTGTAGTCTGGTTTTACGTATACAATAAAGTTTAAATAAAATAGATAAAATTACATAAATGGGTACTTGCAAATTATAGTTATTTATGGACCTCGTAGAATGGGTTCATAGGCGCACTTAAAAATGTGAATATTAGGAAAGAGAGTTGATCATAAGCGTCTTTCAACCTTGCCCTACCAACCAGCCATCTCTGAACAAACCAAAAGTTCGATCTGTACAGATGGATGTTGATAGATCGAGTTGCACCAAAATATATCAGAAAAATACTGAAGTAGAATCAAATTAGCTACAAGCGACCACGCGCGTGTTGCCGTCTGCATAGCCGTGACTCATTAGTGGCCTAATGAAGGCAGAGGGTACTTCCCTCAACTCTCATCAGTTGAAGCGTCCTCCACCACGCTCCGGAGAGGAAAGGTCGAATGCCCGAAACTTAAACCCGGGATCCCTCACGAGGGAACGATCGATCGATAGAATTGACTCATCCCGCACCATGAGCGTTGCGTAAATGATGCAGATGTTGAAATAAAATCATTTGCACAACAACAGTACACGTTGAGGCATTATCTGGAGAGGTTCCCGTCCTGTTTAACGTCAGGGACACGGCACACGTGAGCGCCAGACGGGCAGAGACAATCGCGTCCCACGCTAAATCTGTCGCCGGCGCAATATCCAAAACAAATTGTAATGCGTGCGCGCCTTTAACCTGTCAACGATGCGCGCGCGCCGCCGACAGACACGACCGCCTTCGCTTTTTGCCGGTAACGCCACGCAGTCACTCTTCATAATTAATCTGCAATAACGGAGCTAATAACAGATATAATAAGATACAACGTTGCCGTCGGTCGCAATGTCCACGAGTGGAACCACTAAACATTGCCAAGTTGATTACTTGGTGCTTATTATTTCTTACTGAGAAAGAAGTTAGTGGGGGTGGTTATGTTATTAAAGAGTTTTTGCAATTTGAACAGAATTTTGAATACCTCAGGGATTCTTTTCCGTGATATGATAAATGTTCTCTTCAAATCGCACAGTTTCCTTGCATCTACTTTAGCTGTTGTCCGGATTGATTCTGTGGTGTAATGATATGTACATTTGATGCATTCTAATAGCTATCGAGGGAAACTGGTGAGACAGGATCCATTAATTGCGCCGTCTACCGCGTAAGAGCCGTAATGCGTACACTTATCGACAATGTGCCCGCACTGATGACAGATAGTACGATTATGAAGAGGATCTTATCTCGTCACACATCTCGATGCTTTTTTGTCGACGTGCTGTGCGTGACATCTGGCTCCTGGGATCATTCTTAAACCATTTTAATGGACTCCCCTCATGTACAGTTAGATCTTTTTTCCACGGATTATTATTTATAGAGAAAACTATATAGATGTACTAATATCTGAGAGATGTGTGACTGCACATCAGAAACTGATATCTTAATTTAACTGAATAGGTAATAATATAGGTAAGTCGTTAAACAGTGGTTTAATAACTTTGTTAAGCTCTCTCAGTGCGTTCTTGGAAAGGGCCAGCGATTAACGACACTTAGCGAAGAGGTAAATACTGTGGACAATACGGCCCGCAGATAGAAATCTTATGGCGTTATAAAGTCAGCGCGCGGTGAATACCTGATCAATATCGCCTTGAAGATGGTTGCGTTGATTGAAACCTCACATACATTAAATATTAAGGACTATTATAGTAATGTGTTGTCCGATTGTGTTACTTTGTTGTTCACCACAATTTGTCACCATCAAGCCAGATTGACTGGTATCAATGCCACGTGGCATTATCGTCCATTGTCTTCATTTGTGATTCATCCAATAGTGCGTGCGTTGACAAATAAATACGAGTAGTAATGAGCGAGTTTTCTAAAAGTTCAATTAGAAGTTCTTTAATCATGTCAATACTGTATGAAATTGGGCGATATGTTCAGAGTTACTGTACGACAATGAACTATCCTACCAATGGTGGTTATACGCTGCTTCCCATTACGCATTGTTATATTAATACGGAATGAGGTTGGTCAGTTGGAAGCGTTCTGGTAGTAGGATAGCTGGCCGAAACGTTATTGGTCAACATGGAAGAGTGGACTTCGTTGCAAGTTGTTAATGTTAAATAGTTATATGGAACTGTTAAAGGTTGTGTCGATATATAATTGTAATTTAATTATATTTGACTTTAATTCTTCGTATCAGTTTGCAGAAGCATCGGTCGCGGGTCGCGGTCGAAGGAGACGAGGGGTGGGATGGAGAGGGGAGGGTGCTGGCAGGTCATCTACGCCAATCCTTATCTGTGTTACGCTTGTGACTGTCTTATAAATAACTCATTGTACAAGAGACTGCGAGCCAGCAGTGATAGCCCAGTGGTTTGCGGACTGGCGTCCCACTTGGGTGGTCTTCGTTTAAACTCTGCAGATCTACATCTAGATAACCTTGACATCTAAGAAACCGTTTTAAATCTTCGTATTTTTGTTTAAAATATCTTCACATAAGACATTTGTTTACTTTGAAAAGAAGGTATCAAATCTTTTAGCGTTTTGTAGAAAAAAATATTATAGCGAGGCACGTGACGTATATTATGACAAATAATTACGTGGAGAATATTACTGTCTGTCTGGCACGTTAATATTTGTACAGGCGCGATTCGAACTACATATGTCAATCGGTACGGAAACTCATTATCTATAAGACCATAGGCTTGTGATGAGACATTAGTACGAATGCTCCAGGGAAGCTTAAATATAAAATCATCATCGTCAAAAGTAGCAGAGACTTTGCCAAGGAAATTAGTGTTCATACTGCTTTCTATACTTTTTTAAAGAATATTTGGCAAAGAAACATCAGGCGAGGTATGTTGCCTGGGCAGCGACCGAGCTCTGACTAAATTATTTCAAATGAGTTTATTATGGTAACAAGATCGACATAAAGTAACCATTAAGTGCATCAGTTATAAAACGCTTACAAATTCAGATACTGCACAAAGATTCATTATGTTGCGGCTAAGATAAACAAAAATAATAAAAATTACGAAGAAATACCCGAGAACAAACAAATCAGCGGTCACATATCTAGCCAGGACGAGAATCGATCCTGGGGTTCTGCGTTCAGCAGATACAGTTAAAGTTAAGTGCATGACAGGTTGCCCAACAATATACATGTCCTAGTACAAACAGAGTAATCTCAATTAATGAAGATTGAACGCAGCGCGCGCACCAGCACGACGTTAATTTGCTTACAAATGTCATTTCGCTATCAAACCAATTGCGTGAATCTCGCAGAACTATAAATATCCCGTTATCGCTGCGTAAGTCAACGCGCAATTAATTCGCTTAGCAGTAATTGTACAATCACCCGTTGTCGTCCATATTTCTTCGTCACCCGTATCTTAATTAAATAAACGGCTGACGAACGCTACTTCAGCGCATTACCAGGCGCCATTTGATAAAACAATATGCGAGATGCCACTGCTTAATGCTTTACCACTCCCACGATTAAGTCGCGTGTT
>DWPA01003548.1:0-13940 GCA_018251375.1 Calpodes ethlius
AAAATACGCTCATTCATTTATCCTCATGTATATATGCGTTCACTACTATTTACATCCGACCCGAAGATGGCAACTAATCTCAGCACAATAATAATAACACGGGAATGATACTGCTTTAGGAGATTTCTAACAAATAAAACAGACAAGTCCGGACTGGACCAATGACCGTCCCCGTCGTGCTGTGGGTGTTCTCAATGTATCCATGACGATTTTTCGGATACTTAAATTCATAGAACTTTTGGCATAATATTGTAAATATATACTTTTTACTATTTAAAATTTTTAAGGACTTGAGTTTAAGTGCTTCTGAAATTTAAGAGTTTGTACACGTTTACGTTGTAGGTATCCTTAATTACAATACGATTTGCTCCACTCCATTCAGAATTGATTGGGTAGGCTGGCCTCACTGTCTACAGCGGTGGCCTCAGTAACCATCAATTGGATGGTAACCACCCGCGCTTAACTTTCAAAAATCTATCCTCCAGGTTATCTGTAACACGTACAGTATTTAGATATTTTTGGTAAGCTTCAGAATTTCAAGAAAATTTATAAGGCCTTATTTTGAATCCCTTCGTATTTAATAAATAACGTTGGCAATGAAAAAGGATATATCATTATTCAGGAATTCATTTATTTAAGCTTATTATTCATTCGACGTCTGCACTAGCTCGATGGTTGATCGCCGGGGTCAGGGGTCAAGTCGTGAACGATGCGCCACAATACCGCTCGATTATAATTTTAAATCATTTTACGCAATTATCGCAATGGTAATAATATGATCGTAATCATTACGACTGACATTATTTACCGGTGCGATCAGATACTCGTACTCCATCGAATAGGAGCGTCTACTTATTTACGAGTGTCTGTTAAAAACTATCTACAACTATTATTATGTTGCTCAGGAACCGACTTTATACCTTGTTATACTGCAGTTTTAAAATGTTTATGAGACAAATATCTATATGGAATAACTATATTAGGCGCCATCTATAAATGACGTCACACGATAAAGGAGGTGTACGAAGTATGTTAAAGGGTAAAAATAAAGTAAAGTAAATTTCGTAATGTTGTTTCTACGTTCATGTGACTTAATTTGAATAAATTGATGACCCTTACGCGAGTGTAAAGTGTAGATCACTCAGAGTCAAACATGCAATTATAATCCAAGTATTGTACGTATGTATGTATTATACGGAACCCTATATTGTGTTCCCGATACGTACTTGGTCAGATTTTTCTTTTTCAATATACAAATTGTTTGTCGTATAAAAGTGTAAACATTTCATTGAGTGATGAACATTTCATATAAATAATAAAAATTTAAAGTAAGAAAGTAGTAGTACGTAAGAAATTAAATAACATGCTATAATTCTTGTTCATATTTTATTAAATCATAATATGAAGATATATAAAATTATTATTTCTAAAATAAAATATGTCATCACTCATATTTTAAAGAGGTCTTAAAACCTTGAAGAATAATATAATAGAGTATTAAAAATGGAGGTGTGGCTGTGTCGTGGGGCCGACCGTGCGGGGTACCTGGATACGTTTACATAACGGGTATTCATTTCTTTCAGCGTGTTTCATGTATGTCGATAAAAAGTTTTTCGTATGACCTTGTTTTATTTTTGATGGAAATTAAGCACGGAGTAATAATAAGTTAAAATAATACACGCCATAAAAGTTCTCTTAACGCATGAGTTTTCCCGACTTAGTTCATGAATGTCATCGTGACACCAGCTATTTTATACATAAGTAAATAACCAAAGCTCGTTCGGAATAATACATGTTTAAGATGGGAAAAGAGTTTTAATGTTTAAGTGAAGTAGTTATGGACACTTAGCGACACACAGTTTCTATTTTAATATAACATTCGACTAGGATAATCTACGATGTTTATTCAAGTTTCAATCGATAGATCTTGTCAAGATGTATCAATTATGTATATAAAACATTGCCGTAAACTTATTTTAGCGTATTTATATATGGTGTTAAAGTTTAATTTAAAATAAATCGTTAAATGTTTAAGGTGGGGTTATTATTGGTCAAAATGTAAATTGGGTGGTCTGGTATGTTCACTCGCACTCACATGTTTCAGTCGGTTTGGAGACTCCGGAGTCCCCCCCACCAGCGTCACGGTTGTCCGAAATGCTGTCTCGGAGGCGCGCCTGGTATTGAGTGTCGGAATAACACCAAATCTCGGCGATCATTCAGACAATACAGTTTTCAAACTTTATTATGCACGTGAAAGTAATAGCAGAAAACAAGACGTGTTACATCTCTATGCAACATAAAATTGGATATATATATTGAAATAACTAATTATTTTTATAGTTTCGGAGAAGTGTGTTGCAGCCATCATTATCATCTCTACGTTGAGGCGAATTTTCCAATCGTACCGATAAATCGGAAGTAATGTTTATCTACGTATTGATTACACATGGATTAGTGGACAGTGCACGGAGCTGCCGTACCGAGACATACGTTCGTAATTCAGTAGTAACCGTTATTTACTACGTATATTGTTCACTTAATCTATTACAAGCACTAGTTGTAACATATTGCCTATTATACTTACAATAAATTACAGCGCTCCACATTGAAGCTGACAAATAATCTACGCTTTATTTGAAGCACACCTTCTGACTTGAAGCGGTATGGTTTATTATAATTGTTAGTTATTGAAATATTATGGAACTTTCATGCGATCGTAATTTTCGATATCGTTACGTGAAATACGGATCCTAAAGTCCATACTTTATTATATCTTGCACAATATTGTTATACTTGTTGATTTTAACTGTCATCGGGTTTTATCCATTAAATTATAAAGAACAAACCAAGGATTTGCTTTTTGTTTAAGTTTTCGGAAATTCGATTCCTTTAATTTTTATTGTTGAATCCACATATGAGCAGATGTTATGATTTTTTAAATTAAAATTCAATATCATTTAACAACAAAGACATCATGGATATAACATACTTAAGAACAATTAAAATTCAAGTAAAAGTATTTACGAATAAACCAAAGGTGCCAGCGGGCGGGATACTAGATGCTAACTTTTTCAACAAAACGTTACGTAATTATGGTATTATTTTGGGTATGGAGATGGTTGGGAGGATGAAGAGTATTGACGTTAGTGTCAACGGCATCCCCCAAATGCGATTAGATCATAGTATTACATGTTTTGCTACCTTAAAGGAATTCTATACAAAATTTTCTTCGTGTTAATTTATGTGTTATCGCGTCAATTAGTGCGTTAAAACGCAGATGTGGCAGATACATAACAGTTAAATAAAAGTTATGTATAGCCAAGCGAATTAGAATCGATAACTGTTAAATATTTTTTCTCCGACGGCAGTTTGACATATTGTAGATGTAGTTCGGTTGATCTCTTATTGATCTTATTATGTACTCCGGATATTCAATTGTTGTATTCAACTACATCTTTAGATTACCAGTTAGTTGTTCCTATAGGGCAAACATGAGTTACTCCCGACCTTAACTATGCATCGACAACTACTAATACTGAAGTAACGTAACAGAATCACTAACACGTAACCGCTTACACAATCTGAATGGGCATTGTGTTGGATCGCATCACGTTGGCTGGTTCGCGTCCGTGGCCACGGTCTGACCGTCGCCTGCAGTTTCCGGCGACAGCCGCTTACATGACAAGATTTACTTTGTCTAATAATACCATTGTTGCCAATTTGTCAGCCAATTATATCGAAGAATTCGTAGTTTGGTATCTAAACGAATGCTACATACGTGCGGTCACAAGTGAGATGCCGAGCTACCGATAGTTGACCTGTGAAAATCAGTTAGGATATCGATTGTATCGATAGTATTTATCTTTGATATTTATTTTTTATACCATTGCTTCATATTCAGTTTACAGATATTGGTAATTAAATGCTGATAATACCGTCGGTACTATTACGGAACACAACTATTGATAGTATCGATAATATTGATATTTTCGATGCTATCGATAGTTCTCTCGGTATTGTCACTATAGCCATACTATCGATAGTCTACCTGTAGTAACCTATCGAGCGGCCTCACATTCATATCTCAACTTACAACCCTTCTCACAGGTTGATCTCGGATGTTACTGCCATTTTCCAAACATCAGATTCGTTAGAAACAGCATTCAATCATAGTGCCGACTCGATGTGTCGCGGCGCTAGGAATGCTTGTCGTTTTCTGGCGCTGTTCAGGAACAAAAGAAACATAACTGCTACTTTGTAAGCCACACAAAAATAGACAAACAAAGTCACATGTGACATCGCATGCGCGCCGCGGCCGCTCGGTAAACAATCGTGCGTCACCGTACTACAGTACTCGTATAGTAAACACGCTGGGCGGGAGCAGCGACGCGCTTCGTACGCCCAGCTGGTGGTACTCACTCAAGTAACAGAGGGCCATGGGATCCAATTGACATCCAATGGTAGCCACTGTAGCCTTCTTGGTTTTTCAGTGTTTCAGATGCCTTTGTGTCCCTCCTTACGATTATCTAAATAAATAAATCTAAATAAAAAGAGGTATATAACCTTAGTTATCGAGATTTTGAGATCACTGATAAGTTTTTAAAAAATCCTTGTAAAGTTACTTGTTATATTTATATACCGTTTATATTTTTGGCTATATTTGGGCGGCCCAGTGTCCTGACCTCGATGGCAAGCTGTCATCAAGGTATCGTAAGAGCGACAGACGCTTTGTGCGCATGTATAATATTTAAAGTAATTCATATTATTACTAGTTTACTATCTCTCTGTGAACCTTGCCCCTTTACGTATCTTGGGAAGATTCCGAAGACTTTAAAGTTATTCAGAAATCGATGGTACGTTATCGTGTAAAAGATATTTTTTTAGTTTTCATCATGAAACTACTACAAAATGAAGTAGAAAAAATAGCTAAAACAATTATACAACTTAATATATAAAATATCTGTATGTGTCCTATGTTCTAGCGATTTTCTCAAAGGTATGCTTCACCAGCAAAGTCGTCACTGTTGCGGGCGGTGAAAGGTCCCTATCGCAGTGCACTACCGATGGCACCCGATCGAGCGATGGCAATATAATGACGCACGACAGATAGCTGTTCGGTTTTGAACTACTTAGTCACCTATTTATTGGTAATTTACGAACGTGAATGTGAATACTCGCATCACAGACCTATGAATCACCTCCACCGTTGCCGCGGCGACTCAACTCACTTGTTCTTATATTTGCTAACGATTTTTAACGGTACCTATCTCGTTTTGTTACTCGTTGGCTGAAAGAGAATAGACATTAGTTAACCGTCACAGCTTTGTCACTGATTTGAGTTCACAATTACGTTCAACGGTCGCGTGAAGTGCGATCACCGGTTACTTTCTTTACCTTTCCTCCATGCTCATAAAACATATCTTTCCAGGTTTCGTCTCAGTACATTCTTGTATTTAAACACTGTATTTGTTATGGTCAAATTTCTCTCTAACTTCAGCGAAATTTTAACATCTCTCCTGCATTTCTTATTTATGCATGCATGCCTTGATTCCTCCTGTAACCTATAACCTATTCTCCGCTTCAATGGCCAGGGTAACAAACTCTATAAACGCCATTACACAGTAACTTTAATGTTCGTCATCTGTAAGTAAAGATAGTGCTGAAGAAGTATGAGAAATGGAGTTTGTGTCAAGGTGGTGTGATCCAGCGAGACATTACTAACAATGCAGGTGCTAGTAACTAACAGTAGCAGACGGATGACCGGTAGCGGTATGGAGTATGTATGTATGTATTAACTCATGTGGCTGTATTGTGCGAGATTTGTGTGCGAATGTACGATGTAAGATGATTTAACATTTTTATTAAATAAAATGTTTCAAATATCAATTCAGGTGTCTGGGAAGAACAAAGACCCAAGTCGCCGATATGTTAATTATGTCCAAACATATGCTGAGGCAGTTCGATATGAGTCAGAGCGTCGCCGTGTTACAATAGAAACCATCGTATTTACGTCAATAATATCGTTTTTATTGATTATGATTACACCGACTATAAGAACGAGTTCTCCTAGAAATTATATCCACGAAATTAAGATTTTTTGTCACTGATGGTGTTATCCTACATCCAACTGCTACTCCAATCACCCTTTCTCTGAATTTCAATCTCGAACGTAGTGAAATTTGAATTAAATTTAAATTAAACAGAGTATTGTGAAGAAATAGGTTTCTCAATCATCGTTAGGGCGCCCGATAATTCTCGTCAGTGTGTTTGAAGTATCCAAGTTTTACTTGACTAGCGAAGTGGTATTCAGCCCACTTGTTGCAATATGGCTCTACCAGAGGTACTTGTGAGTGGAACTTAGGTCTAAATCAAATATTAATATTTATCTTCTACACGTGTTATCTACATATTAAAAATATGAAATTATGTTACTACGCACATTATTAAATTCTATTATCGATGTGATAAAATGATTAATAGCAGATAGTTCAATTCCGGTTTAAATCAGTTTGAAACCGGTGGTAACATCTGTCCACTGCCCGATGTTCGGAATTAAATATCGCCACGCCTACAGTGGAGGGCCGGTCGGTGAAACAGAACCCTTTGGGAAGGTTACAGAAGAGCGTTAAGCTAAAGTTTCACTACAGATCCTCTTCGCTACAAAGTTCTTTATATAAAAACTAATATACCGCCATTTTTCTTTAGCTTTTAGCCGATCTCTTTTGATCAATTGATTTTTTGATTAAAATTTCTAGTCGTATAGACATTTTAGAGGCACGTCAATTGTTTTCAGAACGCGGAGTTGGATTTGTTCCCAGATATATGCATTTAATTGTCTTTTTATTATATAGGTTTTATCTACGGTTTCGCACGCGTTGATCGATTATTTTGGAGTTGCTGATGTCCACGAGATTTCCTGAAAGGAGCGCGAGTGTGAGTGTGTGAATGGTCAATATTGATTTTTACAAAACAACACGGTATAGATAACGAGAATGTGTTACTTCACTGTTTGGAGCAAAACATCACAAAAACACTTATCTTGCGGATCTAAAACAAGGACGTCGTACTTTTTGCTTTTTTTCCTTCTTGGCCAGCAACGCATCAATTATATGTCCTGTATTGTTACCGCTGCGGGTAGCGCTAACCACTTACCACTAAGAAAATGGTCAGGTCGTTCGATTACTACTTGGATAAATATAATGTCATATGTCTCGAAAGAAACGTGGCTATAAACGATTTGAAAGCATGTCACCATACGGTTTACCATTTGAACGCTCTAACTACGCAAAGTCGACGGTAAATTGAATAAGGTCGGACGAGGCGGGCCAGCACCCTCGGCGAGAAACTTTTATACACGAGGCTGAAACACCATCGGAACTATAAAACGATATCAGCGTGACGTCACGATGTATGGTGTAATGTACATTTTATATAAAGATTACGCCGTAAACTGCCGCACGATGCAATAATATGATCGTGCACGCGATTCATACGTAATTTTACGGGAAGAAAACCATTGTGGTTGAAAATACGCTATTATGTAATAACTGGCCGACCACACTGCGCCGTCCACGCCGCACGGGGCTTGTGGCTAACCTCAGCGTCATGACGTTACGCAGATCCAGTGGAGGTGTCTGACAAACATCAACAGCGCAGCGGGCTCCGGCAGAGCCAATGAAAATGTTTCACCTCTTAAAAGGACATACCCCAGCCATTTACAAATTAAGTACAATCAATAATTAAATAAAAACAACGCAGACCTACGTTACATGGCGAAGTCTTCGCTCGTTGATAAAACGTTTCTGCGATCCTGTCTATTTTTAATTTTATTATTAATTACTACTAAAATCGTATGCACCGAATCAATTAGTTGAAAGGTAGATAAATATTGATTAGACCTCTCAAGTTTTAATCCTTTAAAATTATTATCAGATAACTTATCTGCTTAATTTATTATATACTTGGCCTTTAAAGAATATTATTCAGTAATCACGGGCCCATCGAAATACCGCGTGTCGCCTCCTAACTTATAGAAATTAAATGTTAGGCCATTATTTTATTTCTCTGGGAAAAATAATAAAAGCGTTCCGTTTTTTATCCTCTTAGCCAGGTACCACTTTCCTGCGGAAACCACCAGAAGGGTCGAGGAGCCAGTAGTCCCCAGTTTATAAGTTTGACGGTGACCACTTACCGTGGGTGGCTCACCAGCCCGTTGGTCCACTATTTACATTAACAAACCAGCCAACTCCATGCACTGTCCACTCCGTTGTTGTGACTCAATCAACCTTTACTTGATAATTTTCAAATCCTAAGTAACATCATATATTTGTCCTGTCGTGATTTTTTTTAAGTCCAATATCAACCACTTAGCTAGTATGGCACTTGATACCCTACCCAATTTTTTTGTAACTAATATATACATATATGTATATACATGCCAAATTACGGGGTACTCGTACTTTGGCAAAAAACCTGCAGATGAACGGACGGACTCCATTTTGACTTCTTCTTCTTCTTAGTCGGTACACTCTTGTCAGAGCGGACGTGTTATGTGGTTTCTTTTTAGTCTCTCGCCATTTTTTCCTGTTAGAGGTCATCCTGGTGCACCCGTAAAGATGACCGCCAACAGCAGACTTGATCTGATCAGTCTAGCGCATGGATAACCTATGCCTAGGCATGGTGCCTCCGACTCTACCCTGTGCCATTTTGACTGCGTAACCTAACTGTCCAACCAACTGTCAAGATTCTCGCATTCACGCATTACACGAGCCTCAGATTAATATTGTCATGTATTGTTTTGTGATGTACACAAATAGTCTCCCGGTGGGGAGCGGCGCGGCGCGTGAAGCTACGATATACATTTAACTGAATAGCCGTGTTTGTGACCCGATAGCCGCTATCGCTCACTAACACGAGAAATGGATGTTTTTATTAATTGATTAATTAGTACACAGCGACTACTGTGCACATACATTGTTGCCGTCTGTCAACCTTACTTATAATTATTATACTCGTACTTACACTTGTACTAAAACTATTTACATTGCTATAATATACGGCCGATGTTATTAAAATATATGTTTGTATATTAAGACTAAAGAGGTTACGTAATTGACTGTAAAGCACCAACGGGCGTGGTCGGGAGTTGGATGGGTGAGCGCTTGTGAATAAATTCCCTTGCGTGCTTCTATGCTTCAGAGGACACTTGAAGTCGTCGGTCCCAGTCGTAACCTTCAGGTTAAGCCACCACAGAGGCTTTCACGGACAACTTCCGTTACTTGGCTTGTTCAGTAACACTTCTATAAGTCTTTACTGGAAAAACATGGTACAGTAGACCTCTTAAGTTATGCCGAGATTTTGAAAGGGAGACGTTCCTTATAGTAAAAATCTATGTTAGTTCCTAATCATTCTTTAGATGAAACCGCAATGTAAAACGCGTATGATTAAGTTTTTACAATTAAACTACTGAAAACCTTGTTAACCGAAACCTTACTCATTAAAATTGTTTACAAACAGCTAGAAGGCACGACAGACAAATAAATGAACGTTCTTTGATTTTATGTAACGTCTAAAGCTATGAGTGTGTTTACCGGGTGACTGGCCCATGTTATTAGTTGTTATGTGACTAAAAACCATTGTTTTTTAGTTACGTGAAGTCTGCGAGACCGCACTCTGCCAGCGGACACCGGCTCGAGATATCCTAGCTACCCGTCACTGGTTCAGCGTCACCGTGTAGCTAATGTCGGTACCGAATAGATAAGGGTTGTTGACACCTGACCTGGTTCACTTTTATTATTTGTATTTGTCCCACAAATCCCTTACACCGATCAGTTGTTTACGTTAAATTAGTTAATGTTAGTTCGGTCGGAGATATCGCGAGCTAAATTAAGTAACTAAGTAAATGGTACAGTGCATAGTTTGTTGACGTTAATAAGTTACTTATGCACGATATATGTAACATTTATAACATGGTAATAATTACATTGTTCACAAACAGAGTTACATAAATTATCCGGCGCTCGTTCCGTACTTCGATTTGCAAACTTCTACAAATCAAACCGTGTTTATCTATCTAGGTGGAGGCATATTAGTTTTCTATCCACCGATAGGGAGCAAACGAATAAAAGATAAGTATTAGTATCGACAACATTAGATACGGTACTCGTACATATAAAAATATGTTCGCAAAGGCTTAAACACATTTAAATCTTAAATTTAAATCTTAAATCTGTAATAATGGAATACCGATTAGCAAATCTAACTTCAAAATAACTTGGAAGTGAACAAAGTATCTTCGAGCGGACACGAGCAGGTGGCCAGGTGACCTCTGATCTCTTCCAGCTGCGTGTTATCTAGGAAATCTGAGCTTAGATAAGAGGGAGCTGCGCGAGGAAAGCCCATCTATCGTTATAGAGACATCGATAGATAATGCGGGCGGCAGGCGGCGCGATCGACCGCTTATCGTCTAGTTCACGAACTCTGCCTTTGCTCGGATACAACGTATCAATAATTGTACGCGTGCCGTCAAACTTGCTAGGAATGACGGTGACACGGTCCGCGGTCCGGCGCGCGGCTCGGTGAACATTGAACACTCCAGAACTTTGTTTTATATTACACTAGATGTTGCCCGCGGGTTCATTCGCGTGCGAATATAGAACAGCAATAAAAAGATTGTCGATTTCTTCCTATCATTGGTTGCTAGGCAACGCTTTGTTAAAAATACCTATAAAAACTTTTTTTTTCCATATTACTGGAATATATAACGTAATCGCGGAGAAGTAGCCTATGATTGTTTTCCTCTCAATAAATTATCTTCAAACCAAAAACCATACCATGAAAGAAGGACAAACAAATAAACAAACGCAGTTTACAATATGTGTATGGATACTATTTCAAAATATGTGTATTAATGAAACCTCATGGCAAGACATCTAATAAGTCCAGACTCGATAGGATCAGGTACTACTAGGTATTTCAGAATTCCGCGAAGCACCTGTTCCATCATATATTCCGCATCGTCAACTATAATTAACTTGGTCTAGACAAACGTAACGATCCAAAATTAGATAGATTTGTTAATAGACATTTAAGGGTCCGTAGGGCATGATTTAAGCTCCAGTATTACAACATGAAATGAACAGAGAATTTCATGAGCACAAATACTATGGGCTCTCTCCCGACGGCGCGCCCTGCCATCAAACTTCATGAGGTTACAGCAACTCGAAGTAGATAAGATTCAGCTTCTTCAGTTTTACTACATGGGTAGCTAATTGTTTCCAGCTTGGCTCATTAACAGTATGTTAAATATATTAAAAAATTACGACGAGTGTGTTGCACGCGCGGACCGCGGGGAATAAAAAAAATGGTGCTTTACTTTATTTTGTTTTAGTGGCCAAAGTCACTCCTTATTATATCAGCTACCTGCCAATAAAATTCTCGTTAAAATTTGACCAGCAATTTCAGAAATTGGCCAAAACAAACGGACCGACAGACAAAAATGGATATTCATAATGAAACAGCGGTTATTTCAATATTGCAAACAGGCACTCCAATTTTTATTTATATGTATAGATATTGATGTCGTTTTCAAATAATACTATTGAGAACGTTTTGATCATTTTGTTATTCGTTAGCGCGATTGTTTTATGTCGGAAGTTGTACATCTACGTTGAGGGAGATACAGTCAAAATGTGGATGAATTCCGGCGTTTTTTGACGTAGTATTATATTATTTGTATATAATTATACTCAGAGAAGACTAGGTACAGTCGAAATCAAAATCGATTAATCATGTACGTATCACTTACGCACGTAAATGTTTTGAATAAACCTTCAATTTTAAAGGGTGATTTGACATTTAGTAGGATGAATGACGAAAAATACTCCTCAGTACATCTTTTCAAAGTAATCCACAGTATTACAAAATAATTTTCTAGCCTATATGAGACGGGATGCGGCACTGACAGGCGATATCGCCGTTCAGATATTCATCTACACAGAGTAAGATAAGTATACGTGTTTCACGTTGCATCGTGGGGATCGACATATTGCCGCACGACCGGCACGATATACGCAAAACATAGGAACCATATCGTAGAAAACGTAAAAACCACGATGAGTTCATTTTAAATATCCTTTGATAGGCGTATGTAGCCTTACGATATCTTCCTTCGTTGAAGCAAAATCCGATACCTGGGTTTCTCACCCTGACCTCTGAGGGTAGTTGCGTATCTACGCTTTCATCCTAACTATTCATGTTAAAATAGAATTACTCAAAGTTGACCTTCTATTTCCCTTGAAAATAAAACGCGCTTCTTAATAATTCTGTTAACATTTATCCCTTACTTTAATTGTATCTACATAAAGCACTTTTGTCTACGGGAAGCTACGGGAAGCCGCTAGGGCCAACAGCTACTGTTTCCACTCGGAAAAACCATAAGAAAAATAAATTAATATTGTACGCATGGCGGATACCTGGCCGCGGTATCGGGCAACCAGGATGACAAGTTGATGTTAAAGTTATGATTGCTACATTTCTGTACGTAATTTTTTTTTGTATGAGTTTTGATTGATTTCATATTTAAATAATAATTTCATCGCGAATGTAGCCAGCTTTCAGCTAGTCACGAATTTGACGCTGAAGTGAGTGAGACTTGTTCAGGAATTACAAGAGTGACCACAGGGGCTAAAGCTTATGAATTGCAACGCGCTTGGTTCTCGCTGGTTTTACCTGACATTTCATATATCTACCATATACCTACTCGTAAATACTGTATTAAATAAATTTTGATCACTCTCGTTCTTACAATTGATATCAAAGGGTACTCACTATTATAATATTATATCGATATAATTTAGACACCTCTGACCTCACTCCGTATTCAATTTGCAACAGGTAGGAAGCTCGCAAATTTTGAAAAAAAAGAATTAGTTATTGCTTATCATCCTTTCAAATTACTAAGAAAACGAGCGTTATTTTGCAAATGGATGGATATCATTTTTACCTGTCAGTTTACGTTCCGCGAAGGGCCCTTCGGTGCATAATTTCTCCGAATTGTCTTTGTGCAAGAACAATAATCTCACGTTGCCGCGGCGGCCGTCGGCACTGCAGTTTATTTTGATAATCACGTAAACATCCTCGGCGCGTTGTGCGTTGTCGCCTCGGTAATGCAGCTGCAGGATTTACAAATGCAGCCGACGGGTAAATTTAATTCACAACTCAACTTTTCAAACATAAAAATCCGCACGCGTGATTAACGGACGATACGCGCTCGCGGATCTGGATGCGCTCAGCACTCGCGCGTCGACGCCGCTGCGCGTAGCCACGTCCACTGTGAGCGCCCGAGAGCGACCGTCGCGCTGCCAGCTGAGTATTCTTTAAGCGTCGAACTGTTTTCTTTGTAACATTCTTTCATTAAACATGTATGAATGAAATGAATATGTGATGGTATTTTTCAGGATTTGACTACGATGTTAAAATATTCTTTTAACTTTCCACGTCTGTTAAAAATCTCGCTTTAAGGCGCTTTGTTTCGTAGCGTGTTAGAATTAACGACAATTACGATGCGTTGTTCCATACAGTCCAATAGAGATAGGTAATGCGTCTGTGGTTATATATAAATAATATTACAACGTTAGTAGTTCTACTCTCGGACCGGGATACTTCGTGTCGTATTGACATACGCAACTTAGATACTAAACAATCGATTCAGATGCAAACTAATTTTAGACAAGATATTTGTTTACGCAATCAAGAACCGATACAAAGTGTTACAAAGAAATAAAAAGAGAGGATAGATAGTTTATGTTCCCATCTACTTCACTCTAGTTTCTTAAACAATGCCAAAGACAAAGATGGCAATACAAACAGTCGAACCTTTCTTTCTATTTCGCTGTGAAACCCCACAGTGTGGTTTGTGAATACGGGGATTAGTTCCTTGC